>APFE030600968.1:135882-159791 GCA_000404065.3 Pinus taeda | reverse complement strand
TCATAATGTTGTATTGCAGACATTTTAATAATGCTTCCCCCTAGTCTCAGAGAAATATTGTCCACATAATGTGTGAGGTTGACTGAACCACCAATAGTTTCTGAAACAAGAATATTTTGGAGTGGTTTCCATAAACCTTTAAAGAGGGAAGGTCGAGCCAGATTATTGGATCCTACGGTATCTAAGAAAGCATCTACTGCAATCCATTCTCCACGATCTTGAACTTCTATAGGGATATACAAGAGATTTTTGGATTTGAAAATCTTTTTTAGGAATGCACTTTCATCTGAGGAAATGACATGCTTTTTTGACCAAGATGACGAAGCTACAGTCTTCGGATATGGGCAAAAAGAATTCGCAGTGGGTTGTGGAGGCAATGTATTGAAAACAGAGTTGGAATTCTCATTACCTTGGTCAAACTCTGAGGCTGAAGTTTATGCTTCTGAAGAACTAACAATTGTTTCTTATGTTTCTTTTGCATAACTGTATTCATCACTATAGTGATTTTCATCTTTGGGTTCAAAATCAAAACAATCATCACAGATATTCATTTTTTGTTTTATATTAGGAATAGAATCGACATTGGATAAAGAAGCATCCGTCAAAATATACACATCTGATAATTCATCCTGTGAATCTACAATAGACCAATTATCTACAAAATCTTCCATTGTTATACAGGCTTTAAGCTTGGATGATGCATTCTTTGGACATTTCTTTGCAAAGTGACCTTCTTGTTTGCAAACAAAACAAGCATTATCTCTTCTTGGATTCTTTCTCTTTTTCAAATATTTGAATTTCTTTTAAGGCTTTCTCGGATTTTCCACTCGTTTTGGTTGGAAATTACCATATCTTCTTGACTTTCTGGATTTTGTTTTCTTAAAGGGTGTCCATGGTAAAACAGATCTACAAACATCTAACCCAAGAGAAGCATCTTGAGTTTTCTTCTGCCAGCAAAGATATTTAACTTTTTCTTGGCATCTAAACAAAAGATCTATCCAATAGATTTGATCTATTATTTTACCTTGAACTTCAATATCTTTCATAATCATGTCTCCCAGATTTCCAGGTAGTTTGGATAGAAAAGAAACCTTTTGAACAGGATCATTTGTTAAATTGGCTTTATCAATTTTTGTGATATAATCACTGCCAAATGAATCTAACAATTTAAGATATTTTAGTTCCATTCTGGTCAGATCAGGGATTATTTGTTTCTTTTCATCTACAGGTTCCGACACAAACCATGTAAGCAATAGAACTTCTAAAGTAGCCAAACCATTTGCAGCTACATTTAGGCGTTCTTGTTGAGATGGCCCCATCCACTAATCATGAACAATACCGGCCATTTTTTTTTCGGCTAAGAGAAGGATAGAAAAATTGTCAAGCTTTGAGACAAATTGCATCTGATAGAGTGCACCAATCCAAATTCTTGTGGATTCAGTAGGATTAGTGGATTTATCTAAATCAAGAACATGTCCTGACATATTTGCAGCAAATAAATCTTCTTCGATTCTCGGATATTTAGGTGCTTCTCTAAAGACATTAGCTTTTTGCAGTGAAGGTCTGATGAATGAAGGGAACTTTTCAGCAGCATTTTCTAGAGTAGTTAAATCATTCTTTGATTTTGGTAACTTGATTGCTTTAGCTGAATCTATTCTATTTTATATTTTAGAACTTGATCCTTCATCACTTTCATTAGAATCTTTTTCTGAATCTTCAAATTTAGACACATACATCGATCTAGAGAAAGTCAGCCCTTTAGATTCTCTTCTTTTTCTTTCTTTCTTTTTCTTTGCCTTTGCTTCTTTCCTCTGTTTTTCTGCTTGTTGCTCATCATATAATAATTTAAGATTTGCCAAGATTAACTCACTTTGACTACCTAGATTATCTAGAACTTCTTCTGCATGGGAACACCATGTGGTTAAGTAATTCCCAATCTGGGAAGTTTGATCTAGATCATTGGTATTCTGAGCATTGTGTTCAATCAAAGGAGCACAATCTGCTCTTGTTGCAGGCTATTTAGAAGAAGAAGATGTTGTGTAGAATTTTGTTTTAGGAGGCCATTTTTCCCCTTTTACAAAATGATGATTTGCATACTGCCACTCATCTACAGGTGGGTATCTAGTATGTGAAATACGATACATATTATTTACAGAAGGCAAAAAAGGCTTAGATTCAAGGATGTACAGATCATATGGAGACAACTGGGGTTCTTTTGATCTTTCATCTATTGTAGGAATGTCAACAGTTTTGGATGAGGAGGCTTCATTGGATGGTTCTAATGGAAATACATATCTCCGAGGCTTAGAGAGAGGCTTCAAGATTTTAGGCTTAGCAAGTATCAATTTTACATGGCCATTATCTATCGAGACTCTTTTAAGCTTTGAATCATGCTTTTTTGTATCTGCAAGAGATTTTTATTGAAAATACCAATTGCCAAGTAATTCAGTGCGATCATACAACACTCCTTCAGCTTTGGCACCATAACACAGTCTTTCAGAATGGGTTGTTTAAGCTTGGGATGAACTGTATTAGTCAATTGGAAAGATGCTTGGGAAATTACAGAAAGATACTCACTGTCGTCGGCCATAGATAAACCTTGAACTCCAGTCAACATTTTCCAGCAATCTTTTAAATCAACTTCACTTAGACTGACAGCATAGTCAAGATAAATAGTTCCATACTGACAACCAGATGCTAGATTTCCCATTATTGTTCCTAATCTTGCATTGTCATATGACTGGTGAAGAGTGTCAAATAATTCAGCAATACAGGGTGCATTTATACCATGGCGAAATAAAGGAGCAAGAATTGGTCTTGCTCCTTTATTTCGCCATGGTATAAATACACCCTGTATTGCTGAATTATTTGACACTCATCACTAGTCATATGAGAATGCAAGAATAGGAACAATAATGGGAAATCTAGCATCTGGTTGTCAATATGGAAATATTTATCCTGACTATGCTGTCAGTCTAAGTGATGTTCATTTAAAAGATTGCTTGAAAATGTTGACTGGAGTTCAAGGTTTATCTATGGCCGATGAGAGTGAGTATCTTTCCGTAAGTGCCCAAGCATCTTTCCAACTGACTAATACAGTTCATCCCAAGCTTAAACAACCCGTTCTAAAAGACTATGTTACGGTAGGAATATCTAATGTCCAAGTTGAAGGAGTGATGTATGATCCCACTGAATTACCTGGTAATTGGTATTTTCAATACAAATCTCTTGCAGATACGAAAAAGCATGATTCAAAGCTTAAAAGAGTCTCGATAGATAATGGCCATGTAAAATTGATACTTGATAAGCCTAAAATCTCGAAGCCTCTCTCTAAGCCTCAGAGATATGTATTTCCATTAGCACCATCCGATGAAGCCTCCTCATCCAAAATTGTTGACATTCCTACAATAGATGAAATAGCAAATGAACCCCAGTTGTCTCCAACTGATCTGTACATCCCTGAATCTAAGCCTTTTTTTCCTTCTATAAATAAGATGTATTGTATTTCACATACTAGATACCCACCTGTAGATGAGTGGCAATATGAAAATCATCATTTTGTAAAAGGGGGAAAATGGCCTCCTAAAACAAAATTCTGCACAACATCTTTTTCTTCTAAACAGCCTGCAACAAGAGTAGATTATGCTCCTTTTATTGAACACAATGCTCAGAATACTAATGATCTAGATCAAACTTACCAGATTGGGAATTACTTAACCACATGGTGTTCCCATGCAGAAGAAGTTCTAGATGATCTAGGTAGTCAAAGTGAGTTAATCTTGGCAAATCTTAAATTATTATATGATGAGCAACAAGTAGAAAAATAGAGGAAAGAAGCAAAGGCTCAGAAAAAGAAAGAAAGAAAAAGAAGAGAATCTAAAGGGCCGACTTTCTCTAGATCGATGTATGTGCCTAAATTTGAAGATTCAGAAAAAGATTCTAATGAAAGTGATGAAGGGTCAAGTTCTAAAATAGAAAATAGAATAGAGTCAGCTAAAACAATCAAGTTACCAAAATCAAAGAATGATTTAGCTACTCTAGAAAATGCTGCTGAAAAGTTTCCTTCATTCATTAGACCTTCACTGCAAAAAGCTAATGTTTTTAGAGAAGCACCTAAATATCTGAGAATCGAAGAAGATTTATTTGCTGCAAATATGTCAGGATATGTTCTTGATTTAGATAAATCCACTAATCCTACTGAATCCATAAGAATTTGGATTGGTGCATTCTATCAGATGCAAGTTGTCTCAAAGCTTGACAATTTTTCTATCTTTCTCTTAGCCGAAAAAAGAATGGCTAGTATTGTTCATGATTGGTGGATGGGGCCATCTGAACAAGAACGCCTAAATGTAGCTGCAAATGGTTTGACTACTTTATAAGTTCTATTGCTTACATAGTTTGTGCTGGAACCTGTAGATGAAAAGAAACAGATAATCACTGATCTGACCAGAATCGAACTAAAAGATCTTAAATTGTTAGATTCATTTGGTATTTATTATATGGGAAAAATTTATAAAGCCAATTTGACAAATGATCCTGTTCAAAAGGTTTCTTTTCTATCCAAACTACCTAGAAATCTGGGAGACATGATTATGAAAGATATTGAAGTTCAAGGTAAAATAATATTTCAAATATATTGGATAGATCTTCTGTTTAGATGTCAAGAAAAAGTTAAATATCTTTGCTGGCAGAATAAAACCATAGATGTTTCTCCCGGGTTAGATGTTTGTAGATCTATTTTGCCATGGACACCCTTTAAGAAAAGAAAATCCAGAAAGTCAAGATGGTATGGTAATTTCCGACCAAAACGAGTGGCAAATCCAAGAAAGCCTTATAAGAAATTCAAATATTTGTAAAAGAGAAAGAATCCAAGAAGAGATAATGCTTGTTTTGTTTGCAAACAAGAAGGTGACTTTGCAAAGAAATGTCCAAAGAATGTGTCATCCAAGCTTAAAGCCTGTATAGAAATGGAAGATTTTGTAGATAATTGGTCTATTGTAGATTCACAGGATGAAGTATCAGATGTGTATATTTTGACTGATGCTTCTTTATCGGATGTTGATTCTATTCCTGATATAAAAACCAAAAATGAATATCTATGATGATTGTTCTGATTTTGAACCCGAAGATGAAAATCACTATAGTGATGAATACAGTTCTGCAGAAGAAACAAAAGAAGCAATTGTTAGTTCTTTAGAAGTAGAAACTTCAGCCTCAGAGTCTGACCAAGGTAATCAGAATTGCAAGACCGTTTTCAATACATTGCCTCCACAACCCACTGTGAATTCTTTTTCCCATATCCGAAGACTGTAGCTTTGTCATCTTGGTCAAAAAAACCTATCATTTCCTCAGATGAAAGTGCATTCCTAAAAAAGATTGTCAAATCCAATAATCTCTTATATATCCTTGTAGAAGTTCAAGATCGTGGAGAATGGATTACAGTAGATGCTTTCATAGATATCGGAGGATCCAATAATTTGGCTCAACCTTCCCTCTTTAAAGGTTTATGGAAACCACTCCAAAATATTCTTGTTTCAGAAACTATTGGTGGTTCAGTCAACCTCACACATTATGTGGACAATATTTCTCTCAGACTAGGGGGAATCGTTATTAAAATGTCTGCAATACAACATTATGACACTTCGGCAAGTTTATTTATTGGTATGCCTTTCATTAATTATGTTCTGCCTGTCACTATAAGTAGTGATAAAATTATCTGCAATATAAAAAAAAAGCAGTTGCAGTGCCACGATTAACAATGGCTAACTCAGAAGCCAGAAGAAGAAATAGTCAGAAAAAGGTTGGTGAAAGGAAGTCTCAAAAGACTTCTCGGGATTGGAAAGAAGTATTGCAAATTTACAAGCAAAACAATCAGCTGAAGCAAAAAGATTTCAGAAATCCTGATTGGTCTCAAGATCAATCAAATCTTTTGATGAATTATTAAGATGTCGCTCAGAAAATCCCTAGGAATTCTGGGAAGTTGAAAGTCCTCAACATGACATTATCACATTACATGATAATGGAGTCATTGGAAAAATGATACCTTGTACCCCTGGAGATGAAAAAGAGATTAGAAAATAGATTGAAGAATTATTGCATCTGCAATTGATTGAACCAAGTGAGTCGCATTATTCTTGCTCTGCTTTTCTAGTCAGAAATCATTCAAAGATAGTGAGAGGAAAAGATCACATGGTAATAAATTATAAACCTCTCAATGCAATAACTAAAATTTTTCAGTATCCTTTGCCAAGACAAGAAACAATAATGCAGGAGATCCAGAAGAGTAAAATCTTCAGCAAATTTGATATGAAATCTGGTTATTACCAGATTCAGATCAATCTAGAAGATCGACATAAGACTGTTTTTACATATCCTGCTGGGTTTTATCAATGGCATGTTGCTCCATTTGGTTTAAAGAATGCCCCTGCATTTTTTCAGAAGCGTATGGATTACATTTTCAGTAAATATGATTTCATTGTTGTATATATTGATGACATCTTAGTTCATAGTCCAGATTTAGAATCTCATATGAAGCATTTGAAAATCTTTCTTGAAGAAGCCAAGAAACATGGTCTTGTTCTTTTCGAAAAGAAAATGCTTCTTTTTCAAGAAAAAATTGATTTTCTAGGCATCCATGTGAAAGAAGGAAAGATACAGATGCAACCACATGTTTTATCTAAACTCTCTGAGTTTCTTGATCAGTTAATTGATACTAAGATAATTCAGCGTTTTATTGGTATTTTAAATTATGTAGATAAGTATATATCTAATCTTTCAGAAAAAACCACACCAATCCATGCACATCTACACTCTGGTTGGTCTCCAGAAGCTACTCTTGCAGTTCAAAATCTCAAACAAAAATGCCAACATCTGCCTGCACTCAAACCGCCAGGAAATGGTTTGCTAATTCTTCAAACAGATGCCTCTGACAATTTTTTGGCAGCCGTGTTATTTGAAAGAAAGGGAGAAGGTAAGAAGCAAGAAGAAATTTTGTGTGGATATGCATCAGGTGAATTTCTATCCCATCAAAAGAATTATTTCCCTGTAGAAAAAGAAACTTTGGCAATTTTCAATGGAATTCAAAATTTGAAATTTATCTAGCTCCTGCGAAATTCTTGATTCGAACAGATTCAATGAATTTTCGATATTTCCTGAATGCCGAGATTTCTAAATAGCTACCAAGAGGACGCCTTTTAGATTCACAAATGTGGTTTCAGATGTATGACTTTGATGTCGAATGGGTGCCAGGCAATTCTAACATGCTTGCAGACGCCCTCACAAGGGAAATGAATAAAGCTCATGGTATGGTGAAGAGAAATGGTATTTTTGATTTTCCAGATATTTCTCCTCAAGATGATTCTTTTGCAACATTTGCGAAGAGATTTCAGATTCTTCAGTATGTGGCCAGTGATATTGTAGAAGAAATAAGAAAGGTTGTAGCCATGTGACTCAAAAGAAACCAGTGGATATAGAATTATCAAGCCTGGCAATCAAAGAATGTTGGAATACTCCTTAGGTTGGATGAAGATTTGGTAAAGGTTTTCCCATTACCAAACATGAAGGTAAAGCTATATTTTAAGACCCTGGATGATTATTGGACAAAGGAGTATACTGAGAAAATGATTAAAGTTTTAAGAACTTTAAATTATTATCAGATTATTGGAGTCGTTGATTTTTCTCTCTCTATTTTTACCTCTGCAAAAATGTTTGATTTAGAAGAAATCAATATGACCGAAGGAGTCCAAAATTTTTTGTTGTCTTTAAAAATTCCTAACTTATTTGAAGAACATGAAGCAGCTTTCCTGCAAAGAAATGATGAGAATTATGCAGGAACCGATTCATTCCCACAATATGAGCTTTTTTATCTGTTTGCAGATTGGGAAATTAAAGATGGGAAATGCCAGAAGAAGTTGCTTGTTCATTCATCTCAGTGTGTTGAAATAACATTGCAGTATCTACATACATTTTCAGCACCATGGGATTATCACAGTCTGGAGTTCAGAAAACCAGTAGAACCAAATCCTTTTTCTCAATTACTTTGTTCAGAAAGTCTTGATTCTCCACAAATAGCAAATAACCGAGATGAAGTTAAAAGGATTACAGGATGGCTTAAAGAATTTGGTAATCTAAAGTTATAGAAGAAGCTATCTGTGCTTCGAACTTTAGATAGATTGCAAGGATGAAAGGCCACCTTTAGAATGTGGATAAATCATAAAGGCCTTTTAAAATATAAGCATTCTACATGGTAACTGGAATGAATATATTGCTTATCTGATTAATTTTCTATTGTCTACTAAATTTTGTTCATCAATGGTCTTTGAGATAGGTTGGGAGAAACAAAATGGCATTAGTCAATACTCTAAAATATGGGTTCAGTATTGTATTGAGAGGTCAGTCAGTATGTTTCAGATTTTCAAGTGGGAACTTCTAGATGGTGTTGAATTATCAGTGCAAAATTTGCCTGATTTTAGAAAAAGAAGAACAGATCCTTTTCTAGGAATAGAAATTGATCCTATGGCCTATATTAATCGATGGACAAAGAAAGACACTGAGTATCTGTTTCCTCAAAAGAATCCTCATGTAACAACAGATACGATAAAATGTGATACCGGAAAGTCTTCACGTGCTCCACTCAAATCAGAATCTACTTTAGCTCTTACTAGCTCAAAAGGAAAAGAAAAAGTATATGAAGATTCTTGAGAAAAAGAAACCATCTATATTGACACGTATCAAGATGCTCAAGGAAATTATGAAGCTGATTGGGAACAAAAGTACTTAAAGATACTTGAGCAACAGTATCTTGATTGAGACTCATCTTCAGACTTTGATCCAGGATTGGACGTCGAAAGCGACCGAAGTCCTATCAGACCTTGGTTGTGCACTTTCTTTTTGTTAGTACGTTTTCTTTTTGAGTCTATTATTTTACTTGAGAATATTGGGTAGACATCGTCGAGGCTAAGAAATGTCGGAGAAGGACCCCTGAATATTCTCCACTGTTGCGTTTAGTTTGTTATAAATATGAGTCTTAGATAGAGTGAAAGGCATCATCTTGCGTAGCATCGTGCCTTGAGATCTTGCCCTGAGTTTGTGAGTGTCCTGTGTGTGTAATCAGTGACTAGAGAAGCTCTGCTCTGCTCTGTAGCTTAATATGGTATGTAAATTTTGCTTGAATTAATATTGAAGCCTGTTGGGCCACCTGACTGAGGTCAGTTCTTCTAAGATCATCATGGTAGGAGACTGTAAAGCGAGTTGGAAAAGCGAAGGAGTCGCGTGTGTCCTCCTATGTCTTACGGATGAGTTGAAGATTTTCCAACACACCCTTCAAAGGATCAAGTAAGAAGATGCTCGAGAAAAAGAAACCATCTATATTGACACGTATCAAGATGCTCAAGGAAATTATGAAGCTGATTGGGAACAAAAGTACTTAAAGATACTTGAGCAAAAGTATCTTGATCAAGACTCATCTTCAGACTTTGATCCAGGATCGGATGTTGAAAGCGACCGAAGTCCTATCAGACCTTGGTAGTGTGCTTTCTTGGATTTGCCACTCGTTTTTGTCAGAAATTACCATATCTTCTTGACTTTCTCGATTTTCTTTTCTTAAAGGGTGTCCATGGCAAAACAGATCTACAAACATCTAACCTAGGAGAAACATCTTGGGTTTTCTTCTGCCAATAAAGATATTTAACTTTTTCTTGACATCTAAACAGAAGATCTATCTAATAGATTTGATCTATTATTTTACCTTGAACTTCAATATCTTTCATAATCATGTCTCCCAGATTTCCAGGTAGTTTGGATAGAAAAGAAACCTTTTGAACAAGATCATTTTTCAAATTGGCTTTATAATTTTTGCCATATAATCACTGCAAAATGAATCTAACAATTTAAGATCCTTTAGTTCCGATCTAGTTAGATCAGTGATTATCTGTTTCTTTTCATCTACCGGTTCTGACACAAACTATGTAAGCAATAGAACTTCTAAAGTAGCCAAACCATTCGCAGCTACATTTAGGCATTCTTGTTCAGATGGCCCCATCCACCAATCATGAACAATATCAGCCATTCATTTTTCAGCTAAGAGAAAGATAGAAAAATTGTCAATATTTGAGACAACTTGCATTTGATAGAGTGCACCAATCCAAATTCTTATGGATTTAGCAGGATTAGTGGATTTATCTAAATGAAGAACATATCCTAACATATTTGTAGCAAATAAATATTCTTTGATTCTCAGATATTTAGGTGCTTCTCTAAAGACATTAGCTTTTTGCAGTGAAGGTCTGATGAATGAAGGGAACTTTTTAGCAGCATTTTCTAGAGTAGCTAAATCATTCTTTGATTTTGGTAACTTGATTGTTTTAGCTGACTCTATTCTATTTTCTATTTTAGAACTTGACCCTTCATCACTTTCATTAGAATTTTTTTTTTAATCTTCAAATTTAGGCACATACATCGATCTAGAGAAAGTCGGCCCTTTAGATTCTCTTATTTTTCTTTCTTTCTTTTTCTGAGCCTTTGCTTCTTTCCTCTATTTTTCTGCTTGTTGCTCATCATATAATAATTTAACATTTGTCAAGATTAACTCACTTTGACTGCCTAGATCATCTAGAACTTTTTCTACATGGGAACACCATGTGGTTAAGTAATTCCCAATCTGATAAGTTTGATCTAGATCATTAGTATTCTAAGCATTGTGTTCAATCAAAGGATCACAATCTGCTCTTGTTGTAGGATGTTTAGAAGAAGAAGATGTTGTGCAGAATTTTGTTTTAGGAGGCCATTTTCCCCCTTTTACAAAACGATGATTTGCATACTTCCACTCATCTACAGGTGGGTATCTAGTATGTGAAATACGATACATCTTACTTACAGAAGGCAAAAAAGGCTTAGATTCAGGGATGTACAGATCAGTTGGAGACAACTGGGGTTCATTTGCTATTTCATCTATTGTAGGAATATCAACAGTTTTGGATGAGGAGGCTTCATCGGATGGTGCTAATGGAAATACATATCTCTGAGGCTTAGAGAGAGGCTTCGAGATTTTAGGCTTAGCAGGTATCAATTTTACATGGCCATTATCTATCGAGACTCTATCATGATTTTCAATATTTTTCTCAATTTCAGTTTCAGTCGAGCGAGAAGATACTTCATTAATAACACGACGATCAATAGTAGAAAACGAACATAGCGGACTTGCCATTTGTTATAAAATTAACCAGAGATAGACTAAAGTGGATTTTATCTAGTCAGTAGTTATAGAATAACAACTTTTCGAAGGCTACATGGCCAACTTTAGGCTCTGTCTAAAGTTTATACTGAGGACTAGAACAACGCTCTGATACCAATAGAGATTGTGGACTCAGTACTTACTTGATCCTTTGAAGGGTGTTCTGGAAAATATTCAACTCGTCCGTAAGACATACGAGGACACACGTGACTCCTTTCGCTTTTCCAACTCGCTTTATAGTCTCCTATCACGATTATCTTAGAAGAACTGACCTCAGTGAGGTGGCCCAGCAGGCTTCAATATTAAATCAAGCAAAATTTACATACCATATTAAGCTATAGAGCAGAGCAGAGCTTCTCTAGTCTCTGATTACACACATAGAATACTCACAAACTTAGGGAAAGATCTCAAAGCACGATGCTACGCAAGATGATGCCTTTCACTCTATCTAAGACTCATATTTATAACAAACTAAATGCAACAGTGGAGAATCTTTGGGGGTCCTTGTCCAACATTTCTTAGCCTGGACGATGTCTACCCAATATTCTCAGGTACAATAATAGACTCGAAAAGAAAACGCACTCCACAACCCACTGTGAATTCTTTTTGCCCATATCCGAAGACTGTAGCTTCATCATCTTGGTCAAAAAAGTCTGTCATTTCCTCAGATGAAAGTGCATTCCTAAAAAAGATTTTGAAATCCAATAATCTCTTGTATATCCCTTTAGAAGTTCAAGTTCATGGAGAATGGATTGCAGTAGATGCTTTCATAGATACCGAAGGATCCAATAATCTCTATTGGTATCAAGTAAGTACCGAGTCAAAAATATAAGCCTTTTTTGCCTTCTGTAAATAAGATGTATTGTATTTCACATACTAGATACCCACCTGTAGATGAGTGGCAGTATGCAAATCATTATTTTGTAAACGGGGGAAAATGGCCTCCTAAAACAAAATTTTGCACAACATCTTCTTCTTCTAAACAGCCTGCAACAAGAGCAGATTGTGCTCCTTTGATTGAACACAATGCTCAGAATACTAATGATCTAGATCAAACTTACTAGATTGGGAATTACTTAACCACATGGTGTTCCCATGCAGAAGAAGTTCTAGATGATCTAGGCAGTCAAAGTGAGTTAATCTTGGCAAATCTTAAATTATTATATGATGAGAAACAAGTAGAAAAACAGAGGAAAGAAGCAAAGGCTCAGAAAAAGAAAGAAAGAAAAAGAAGAGAATCTAAAGGGCCGACTTTCTCTAGATCGATGTATGTGTCTAAATTTGAAGATTCAGAAAACGATTCTAATGAAAGTGATGAAGGGTCAAGTTCTAAAATAGAAAATAGAATAGAGTCAGCTAAAACAATCAAGTTACCAAAATCAAAGAATGATTTAGCTACTCTAGAAAATGCTGCTGAAAAGTTCCCTTCATTCGTCAGACCTTCACTGCAAAAAGCTAATGTCTTTAGAGAAGCACCTAAATATCCGAGAATCGAAGAAGATTTATTTGCTGCAAATATGTTAGGATATGTTCTTGATTTAGATAAATCTACTAATGCTGCTGAATCCATAAGAATTTGGATTGGTGCACTCTATAAGATGCAAGTTGTCTCAAAGCTTGACAATTTTTCTATCTTTCTCTTAGATGAAAAAATAATGGCCAGTATTGTTCATGATTGGTGGATGGGGCCATCTGAACAAGAACTCCTAAATGTAGCTGCAAATGGTTTGGCTACTTTAGAAGTTCTATTACTTACACAGTTTGTGCTGGAACCTGTAGATGAAAAGAAACAGATAATCACTGATCTAACTAGATCGGAACTAAAAGATCTTAAATTGTTAGTTTCATTTGGCAGTGATTATATGGCAAAAATTTATAAAGACAATTTGACAAATGATCCTATTCAAAAGGTTTCTTTTCTATCCAAACTACCTGGAAATCTGGGAGACATGAATATGAGAGATATTGAAGTTCAAGGTAAAATAATAGATCAAATCTATTGGATAGATCTTCTGTTTAGATGTCAAGAAAAGGTTAAATATCTTTGCTGGCAGAAGAAAACCCAAGATGTTTCTCCTGGGTTAGATGTTTGTAGATCTATTTTGCCATGGACACCCTTTAAGAAAAGAAAATCAAGAAAATCAAGAAGATATGGTAATTTCCAACCAAAACGAGTGGCAAATCCAAGAAAGCCTGATAAAAAATTAAAATATTTGAAAAAGAAAAAGAATCCAAGAAGAGATAGTGCTTGTTTTGTTTGCAAACAAGAAGGTCACTTTGCAAAGAAATGTCCAAATAATGCGTCATCCAAGCTTAAATCCTGTATAGAAATGGAAGATTTTGTAAATAATTGGTCTATTGTAGATTCACAGGATGAAGTATCAGATGTGTATATTTTGACTGATGCTTCTTTATCCGATGTCGATTCTATTCCTGATATAAAAGAAAAAATGAATATTTGTGATGATTGTTCTGATTTTGAACCCGAAGATGAAAATCACTATAGTGATGAATACAATTCTACAGAAGAAACAAAAGAAACAACTGTTAGTTCTTCAGAAGCAGAAACTTTAGCCTCAGAGTCTGACCAAGGTAGTCTGAATTGCAACTCCGTTTTCAATACATTGCCTCCACAACCCACTGTGAATTCTTTTTGCCCATATCCGAAGACTGTAGCTTCGTCATCTTGGTCAAAAAATCCCGTCATTTCCTTAGGTGAAAGTGCATTCCTAAAAAAGATTGTCAAATCCAATAATCTCTTGTATATCCTTGTAGAAGTTCAAGTTCGTGGAGAATGGATTACAGTAGATGCTTTCATAGATATCGGAGGATCCAATAATCTCGCTCGACCTTCCCTCTTTAAAGGTTTATGGAAACCACTCCAAAATATTCTTGTTTCAGAAACTATTGGTGGTTCAGTCAACCTCACACATTATGTGGACAATATTTCTCTGAGATTAAGGGGAATCATTATTAAAATGTTTGCAATACAACATTATGACAATTCCACAAGTTTATTTCTTGGTATGCCTTTCATTAATTCTGTTCTGCCTGTTACTATAAGTAGTGATAAAATTATCTGCAACATAAAAAAAAAAGTTGTTACAGTGCCACGATTAACAATGGCCGACTCAGAAGCCAGAAGAAGAAATAGTTAGAAAAAGGTTGGTGAAAGGAAGTCTCAAAAGACTTCTCGGGATTGGAAAGAAGTATTGCAAATTTATGAGCAAAATAGCCAACCGAAGCAAAAAGCTTTCAGAAATCCTGATTGGTCTCAAGATCAATCAAATCTTTTTGATGAATTGTTAACATGCTGTTCTGAAAATCCCAAGGAATTCTAGGAAGTTGAAAGTCCTCAACAAGACATTATCGCATTACATGATAATGGAGTCACTGGAAAAATGATACCTTGTACCCTTGGAGATGAAAAAGAGATTATAAAATAGATTGAAGAATTATTGCATCTGCAATTGATTGAACCGAGTGAGTCCCATTATTCTTGCTCTGCTTTTCTAGTCATAAATCATTCATAGATAGTGAGAGGAAAAGATTGCATGGTAATAAATTATAAACCTCTAAATGCAATAACTAAAAGTTTTCAGTATCCTTTGCCAAGACAAGAAACAATAATGTAGAAGATCTAGAAGAGTAAGATCTTCAGCAAATTTGATATGAAATCTGGTTATTACCAGATTCAGATCAATCCAGAAGATTGACATAAGACTGCTTTTACATGTCCTGTTGGGTCTTATCAATGGTGTGTTGTTCTGTTTGGTTTAAAGAATGCCCCTGCATTTTTTCAGAAGCGGATGGATTACATTTTCAGTAAATATGATCTCATTGTTGTATATATTGATGACATCTTAGTTCATAGTCCAGATTTAGAATCTGATATGAAGCATTTGAAAATCTTTCTTGAAGAAGCCAAGAAACATGGTCTTGTTCTTTCAGAAAAAAAATGCTTCTTTTTCAAGAAAACATTGATTTTCTGGGCATCCATGTGAAAGAAGGAAAGATACAGATGTAGCCACATGTTTTATCTAAACTCTCTGAGTTTCCTGATCAGTTAACTAATACTAAGATGATTCAACGTTTTATTGGTATTTTAGATTACGTACATAAGTATATATCTAATCTCTCAGAGAAAACTGCATCAATCCGTGCACATCTACACTCTGGTTGGTCTCCAGAAGCTACTCTTGCAGTTCAAAATCTCAAAAAAGAATGCCAACATCTGCCTGCACTCAAACTGCTAGGAAATGGTTTCCTAATTCTTCAAATAGATGCCTCTGACAATTTTTGGGCAGCGGTGTTATTTGAAAGAAAGGGATCAGGTAAGAAGCAAGAAGAAATTTTGTGTGGATATGCATCAGGTGAATTTTTATCCCATCAAAAGAATTATTTCCCTGCAGAAAAAGAAACTTTGGCAATTTTCAATGGAATTCAAAATTTGAAATTTATCTAGCTCCTGTGAAATTCTTGATTCGAACAGATTCAATGAATTTTCGATATTTCCTAAATGCCAAGATTTCTAAACAACTAGCAAGAGGACACCTTTTAGCTTGGAAAATGTGGTTTCATATGTACAAGTTTGATGTCGAATGGGTCCCCGGCAATTCTAACATGCTTGCAGACGCCCTCACAAGGGAAATGAATAAAGCTCATGGTATGGTGAAGAGAAATGGTATTTTTGATTTTCTAGATATTACTCCTCAAGATGATTCTTTTGCAACATTTGTGAAGAGATTTTAGATTCTTCAGTATGTGGCCAGTGATATTGCAGAAGAAATAAAAAAGGTTGTAGACATGTGACTCAGAAGAAACCAGTGGATACAGAATTGTCAAGCCTGGCAATCAAAGAATGTTGGAATACTCCTAGGGTTGGATGAAGATTTGGTAAAGGTTTTCCCATTACCAAAAATGAAGATAAAGCTATATTTTAAGACCATGGATGATTATTGGAAAAAGGAGTATACTGAGAAAATGATTAAAGTTTTAAAAACTTTAAATTATTATCAGATTATTGGGGTTGTTGATTTTTCTGTCTCTGTTTTTACCTCTGCAAAAATGTTGGATTTAGAAGAAATCAATATGACCGAAGGAGTCCAAAATTTTTTGTTGTCTTTAGGAAATGATGAGAATTATGCAGGAACTGATTCATTCCCACAATATGAGCTCTTTTATCCGTTTGCAGATTGGGAAATTAAAGATGGGAAATGCCAGAAGAAGTTGCTTGTTCGTTCATCTCAGTGTGTTGCAAGAACATTGCAGTATCTACGTAAATTTTCAGCACCATGGGATTATCACAGTCTGGATTTCAGGAAACCAGTAGAACCAAATTCTTTTTCTCAATTATTTTTTTCAGAAAGTCTTGATTCTCCACAAATAGCAAATAACTCAGATGAAGTTAAAAGGATTACAGGATGGGTTAAAGAATTTGGTAATCTAAAGTTACAGAAGAAGCTATGTTTTCTTCGAACTTTAGATAGATTGCAAGGACAAGAGGCCACCTTTAGAATGTGGATATATTAGAAAGGCCTTGTAACTATAAGCATTTTGCATGGTAACTGGAACGAAGATATTGCTTATCTGATAAATTTCCTATTGTCTACTAAAGTTTGTTCATCAATGGTATTTGAGATAGGTTGGCAGAAACAAAATGACATTAGTCAACACTATAAAATATGGGTTCAGTATTGTATTGAGAGTTCAGTTAGTATGTTTCCGATTTTCAAGTGGGAACTTCTAGACGGTGTTGAATTATCAGTCCAAAATTTTCCTGATTTCAGAAAAAGAAGAACAGATCCTTTTCTAGGAATAGAAATTGATCCTATGGCCTATATTAATCGATGGACAAAGAAAGACACTGAGTATCTGTTTCCTCAAAAGAATCTTCATGTAACAATAGATACGATAAAATTTCATACCGGACAGTCTTCACGTGTTCCACTCAATTCAGAATCTAGTTTAGCTCTTGCCAACTCAAAAGGAAAATAAAAAGTAGATGAAGATGCTCGAAAAAAAGAAATCATCTATATTGACACGTATGGAGATGCTCAAGGAAATTATGAAGCTGATTGGGAACACAAGTACTTAAAGATACTTGAGCAACAGTATCTTGATCGAGACTCATCTTCAGACTTTGATCCAGGATCGGACGTCGAAAGAGACCGAAGTCCTATCGGACCTTGGTAGTGTGCTTTCCTTTTGTTAGTGCGTTTTCTTTTTGAGTCTATTATTGTACTTGAGAATATTGGATAGACACCATCTAGGCTAAGAAATGTCAGACAAGGACCCCCAAAGATTCTCCACTGTTGCGTTTAGTTTGTTATAAATATGAGTCTTAGATAAAGTGAAAAGCATCATCTTGCGTAGCATCGTGCTTTGAGATCTTGCCCTGAGTTTGTGAGTGTTCTGTGTGTGTAATCAGAGACTAAAGAAGCTCTGCTCTGCTCTCTAGCTTAATATGGTATGTAAATTTTGCTTGATTTGATATTGAAGCCTACTGGGCTACCTCACTAAGGTCAGTTCTTCAAAGATCATCATGGTAGGAGACTGTAAAGCGAGTTGGAAAAGGGAAGGTGTCACGTGTGTCCTCCTATGTCTTACAGATGAGTTGAAGAGTTTCTAGCACACCCTTCAAAGGATCAAGTAAGTACTGAGTCCACAATCTCTAGATCAAATTCCATGCTCAGTTAACTTAAATCATCACATGTGATAAATAGATTGAAGTTAGGTTTCTTTTTCATTTAGTTCATGATATTTATTCAAATATATTATGTTTTTAAAGAGAGAATCCATGCAAGTGAGTGAAATTAAAAAGAAGATTATTCTCAACAATCTGAGGATTCCCCTGAAGATGGACTCACTTAGAAGTCTGGAACGTTGGTTTTAATCAAAACTCTGCATAGGTTATTCCAAATATATTTTTTAAAATTAGAATATGTTTCTTTCCTTGTACTTTATTCCTTGTAATAGGTTAGGGTTTCCATTTCGAGCAATTCATTTTCAGAAATTAGTTTAGGATTTGATTTCACTACATGCACTCCATCACATCAAGCAAACAAACGAAGAACACATTGTATGCTTCACATATAGTGCTGATAGCTCTTAAGTTTGTACGAACCCCAGGTTGATAATTAAAGTCAGTAGCCTTGGGAGTTGCAGCATTCTTGTTGCAATACCGAGGCTCATCAGGGTATGTGTCCTATTGAGCTATGGAGAGGTCTATTGTAGCTATGTTGGACATAGGGGAGACTTTCATCCCACATGTGTGGATGCATCGAGTTGTACATGTGCAAAATGTGTACGATCATCCTATTGAAAACCTCTATTTGGTCATAAGTTTTGGGATGGAAAGTCGTGGTATTAGTAATTTTTGTATTCAACATCGACCAGAGACTTGACCAAAATGCACTCAAGAATTTATTGTCCCACTGAGACATTGGAATGTGGGATCCCAAAGTGTACCCATACTCGCTCAAAGAAGAGCTTAGTAGTGGCCTTTGCTATGATACTCTTCTTTCAGGCTTCCATGATGGCCATCTTAGAGAATCTGTCGATGACCATGAAAATGCAATCATTTCCATGCTTAGTTGAAGGAAGGCCCAACATGTAATCCATGGAGGCAGATTCCCAAGGTTGGCTAGGAGTAGGTAGAGGAGTATACAGGCCTTGCTTCTTGATGGTTGGTTTGGAAATAACATAGTCAGTGCAGGCTCTAATGTACTTCCCAAAATCTTGACGAAGTTTTGACCAATAAAAATACTTATGCAATACTGCCACTGTTTTCTCCACTTTGAAATGTCCAGCGACCCGAATGTAGTGCACCTTCTAAATCATCTTTGCATGCTCACTTCAAGGAACATAGATGTGACCCAGGTGGCATAACAATGCATCCTGAAGGTGAAAATTTGGAACTTGATTTCCTTCCAGGAGTGTCTAGTATATGCTGCTGAATTTTGGATTGCTCTTATAAAGATGTGGCCACCCTGATGTCTCTTGCCCACAAGAATTAAGCATAGTGATCAATGCCATGACTGGTGGTCGGTTGAGGAAATCATCATTATTGGTGCTACTCTTCTTATACTTAATGTTTAAATGGAACTGTTGCAAATAGGTGGACCATTTATGATGGCGATGGTTCTATAATTTCCCTTGTGTCTGTATGAACTATAGAGGTTGGTGATATTCCCCGGAATGTAATGCTTCCATTAATCGTAGGTTTGCACAATGGAATACATTTCTTTATTATAAGTAGGGTACTTTTAGACTGTGTCTGAAAGTTTCTCACTGTCGTAAGCTGATGGATGCTCATGTTGAGAAATAACCACACCAATAGCATAGTCGGAAGCATCTATCTCAATCTCAAATTGTTATTGTTGGTCTGGTAATGTGAGCACTGTTCTAGAACAAAGGCGATTCTTCAAATCAAATAACTCTTGTTGTTGGGTTTCCGACCAGAATTTTTTTCTCTCACCCTGCCCTTGGTGACTTGACTTAAGGGCCAAGTGATATGAGAGAACCCCAACGTGAACCTATGGTAGAAATTTGCAACACACAAAAAGTTACAGATCTCTGTTATAGTGGTTGGGGCTGGCCAATCCTGAATGACTTGTATCTTGGATGGGTCCACATGTACACCCTACTCATCAATGTTGTATCGCAGATATTGAACCTGGATCAGGCCAAAGGTGCATTTCTCTAAGTTAGCCCACAACTTGTGTTGGCACAGGGGTTGAAGGACCTGTCAAATATGGTGGAGGTGCTCTTCCCAACTCTAGTTGAAGATCAACATGTCATCTAAATACACCACCACGAATTCATTTGTGAAGGGTCACAAGATGTCGTCCATCAATCCCATGAAGGTTGTAGGGGCATTTGTCAATCTAAACGACATGACCAACCATTTGAAAAGGTCCTCCTTAGATTTGAAGGAATTCTTCCACACATCGGAGGGTTCGATAGGCACCTGGTGACAACCTAAATTCAATTCAATATTGTTGAAATATTTGGCCCCCTTGAGCAAGTCCAAAAGTTCATCAATTTGCAAAATTGGGTACCTATTCCGAACAATGATCTTATTCAGTGCCCAATAGTCAATACAGAGCCATTAGGTCCCATCCTTCTTCTCTACCAATACAATCAGGTTCCCACAAGGTGATGATTTTGACCTGATGGGCCCTTTCTGCAATAGTTCCTAAATATGCCTCTTGATCTCATAATTCTCCAGAACAGAGCGTCAATAGATCGTTCCACTGGGAAGCGGTGCACCAGGGGTCAGATCGATGGAGTGCTTGACTTGACAATGCAGAGTTACCCCTATGGGTGAGGGGAAAATATCCATGTACTCCTCCATGACCTTGTCCATCTGCTTCTACTATATAGAGGAGACCTACCTAGAAGTTGTGGCCACAACCTTCTTCTTTCCCTCGAGGAAAACCATAAGGTCAACAAATTTCCTCAACTAGGAAATGATCTTACTGCATTTCTTTACAGTGATCAAATAGATGGTAGTAGGTGAGGCTACCTACAGTATCCTGTATAACTTATTAGCCAAAGTAATAATCATAGAGCTAGGTCAAGAATCATATACAGCATGTCACTTCCACAAGTATCGTTGTCCTAACAATACATCACAAACTTCAGGAAGAGAAATGTCACACAGTACCTCATCCATGAAGGGCTTGATGTTATAGGGAAGGTGACAGTATTGGCTGACACAAAGATCTCGTCCTTCGTGAAGTCACCCGATGGTGTACAACTATGGATGTGCTATGGTCTTTAGGGCCAGCCTCTTCACAACCTCTGCTGAAATGATTTTCTTTTGGCTCCCGCTATCAATAGTGAATTGTAGTGGAGAACCATTCACCCACATTTGTGAGTGGAAGAGGCATTCCCCCTCCTCTAGATCTTCAGGCTCAATCTTCTAGATCTTGGTGGTGGCCATGGTGGCACTGAGCTTTGCATCAATGATCTACTTCCCTTTGTTAGTTCCCTTATTGGGTTCTAATTTAGACTCGGAAACTGTGTCTGATTCAAAAGCCTACAACTCGATCACCCGTGACTTCTTGGCCCGACACTCACTTGTATTATGAGTGGAGATCTTATGGAACTCACACCATTTTCCCGTGTCCTTCTTTGTCTTTGGGGTGTTGGTCTTTTCTTATGGCCTTGGTGGGCTATCCTGGTTAGCACTGCCTTGGCTTGGTCCTTTGTTCTGTGGTTTGGGGGTGGCTTTTCCTTGCTTTGGATTCACATATCCAAAGTCTTGCTTCTTATATTTAAACTTTTGCTCAATCTTGAC
Source organism: Pinus taeda (assembly GCA_000404065.3). Lineage (NCBI taxonomy): Eukaryota > Viridiplantae > Streptophyta > Pinopsida > Pinales > Pinaceae > Pinus > Pinus taeda. The sequence continues at coordinate 138,255 of APFE030600968.1, read as the reverse complement.
AGCATACCTATACGTCATGCCTAGAGAGGAAATGTCCAGGAACTACATCTTGTCCTAGATATACTTTTGTAGACAGCCACTATACTTGAGCACTAAATGTCACTCAATATCCTTGATACCCAGATTCTTGCGAAGGGTATGGAAAGTATTTGTGAACTTTAGCACATCTTGGTCCCTTCCCTACCGTAGCATGGTCCACTTTATGTATTTGTCTTGATTGCTCCCAATAGGGTAATATTGTTCCTTGCTGGAATCTTGAAAATAATTCCAAGTGGGTGCAGCTGAAAACAACGAGGGTTCACTCTCATCCTTTTGTTCACAGTGGGCTTCCCACCAATCCTTGAAGCGTGAGGCAGCTTTAATAAGTGAAAAGGTAATCTTTTCCTAATTGGAAAATTCATGAACTGGAAAATATCCTTCCAATAGATTTAAACATTTATCTATGATATCCACATCTATCAGTCCTTCAAATATGGGAATATCAAAGTTAACTTATACCTTAAAAGGAGTGGTGCCTCCAGAATGGCTGCTGGAAGAAGATGCTTTGAATGTGGATAACTGTTAAATTTAGGTATGTTCTATGCTAGAGCAATTTATTTAAATTTTCACAGTTAGCAATCACATCAGCATTACGATAAACTGCAGATAGAACATAAATACCAAACGCAGAAGACAAGCCAAGACAAGAGGACATAAGATATGGCACGAGCCAGGGAAAAACCCCACAATGTGTGGGGAAACCCTTTGATAAAATCTTCTTTTATCTTCAAAGTTCAGCAGAGAAAGAGAGAGAGAGTACATTTACAACAGCAGTCAATACTTTGACTTATCTAGATCTAGCATAGATCATTTCGTATCATGATGAGATCAGTTGAAGACATTCTACTTCAACTGATTCTCAAGGTGACTCCTTCACCTATCATCGTTCTGCATCTCATCCATTTGCTGCCCCTGATTGTGTTGCACCATCATGCTGTCTCATGATCTCATAAATCACGCTACCCATATATCATTGCGTTGTCCATGCATCATAATACTGTGCACAGATCTGCCCCATGCCTATCCACGTTGTCTGTTGATCTGACGTGATAACGCCTGCTACCTATCAAAGTATCGTTGTCATCTACAGCTCACTTCAAAACCCCTTGATTGCAGTCCAAACTATCTTGATTTTAGGCTGGTCTCAACAGCCATACACACAGCTTCTTGATCCTTGAGGCAGCCCTGTTCAGGACCTGTTTGCACCCTCAAACAATCCTCATACTATTCTGCTCTTCAACATCAACTTGGCCTCTGATCTAAGCTCTCCATGCTGTCCTGAAGTGGCATTGCCTTGCTGTCTCTTCTTGCTGCTGCTAGGGCATCCAGTCATAATCTTTGGGCTGCATTTGGCTATGTATAGACTGCGGCTTAGTCTCCTTGTTGCTGCATCTAAGGGTTGTCCTAAACTCTTCCAAAATAGTGTAGTATGACTGTGTTTACGTCTTACCTTGCTGCATATAGATGATCCTCTAAACAGCTCCCTTTCAAGTATACCGAGAGCCCAGAACATATGATAATGCTACGTTTGACTGCAGCTTCATATGTTGACCCAATACATAGATTATGTTGCGTTCATATATAGTCTAACTACGTGTAGATCTCTGCCCTATGTTAGGGCATTACATTGACTGAATAAATGTCATGTATAACCAGCATATGAATGTAACCATGACCAACATATAAATGTGTCTCCATTATCTGTGTGTAAGTATTTCCAAGACCTGTGCATAAGTGTTTCTATGAAATGTGTATTAGTGTCTCAATGACCAGCATATAGGGTTTCCTGGAAAATGTATTAAGGTCTGCGTATAAGGCTTCTGGACAGCATATTGAGGCCTCACTTTGACAGCAAATTAGGGCATGCATTGACTACGTTTAGAGCTGCTTGGAACAAACGTATTAGGGCCTCCATTTCTACATAGAATCCTTATCATGAACTGCGTATAGGTTTCCATGATCATCATAAGAATGTCTTCCCTTACTGTGGCTAGGAGACTCCATAATAGACCTGCGTTCAGATGTGTTAGGGCTTCTTGAACAGCATGTAGGCTAGGGCATCATCTAACTAGGCCAGCGTATTCTTTTTGTGTTACTCCTTCTCCATAAACCCAAGACGTGGAGAGGAGATCACCTCAAGAATATGTGTCCAAATGACTTCAAGTCCTCACCAATTTATACTAAAACGTAGAGGTTGAATGGACGTGACTATTGGGCTTCTGAGCCTACTCAAGTTGCTGGTCGGCTTGATAATAATTCCATAATCAAAATTAATTCATATCTCCATAAATACTTATCGGAACCGGATGATCTTTAGATCAATCCTACACCTCT
>APFE030600968.1:64658-108129 GCA_000404065.3 Pinus taeda | reverse complement strand
AGGAGCGAGAGGGTCATCTCTTCGACAAACGTAGCGTTGGAATCCAAGTAGGTTTCTTTTACCCACTTGTTAATTACAACTAGGAACCTGCGGTGTAGCATTGTTTGATTGTTGCTAGACCCCCTTTGGGCTAGTAGGGATCGCCTCTATCCGTAGAGGGGATTTACCTCTCCAACACCTTCCATGACATCAAGCACATTGTTCAACCTTACATTGATGATTTACCTGCTCATTCACAAAAGCGGACTAATCACCTGCAACACTTGAGAGCAATATTTTTACAGTGCCGACACTACAAGATTCGACTCAATCCACATAAATGTGTGTTTTGCGTTGGTTCTAGTCGCATGCTTGGATTTGTAGTGTCTCAAGAAGGGATTCGACTGGATCCATTAAAGGTTCAGGCAATTATGGATTTGCCTCCACCTTCAAATATTTTACAGTTACAAAGATTCCAAGGGAAAGCCAACTTTCTAAGGAGGTTCATTCCTAATTACACTGAAATGGCTAAAGGTTTTACATGTCTTTTGAAAAAGGAGATACCATTTCACTGGGATCAGGTTGCGCAAGCTTCCTTTGACGCTCTTAAATATACCCTGATTAGAGCTTCATTAATGTATTTTCCAAATTACCAAAATGACTATTACATGTATCTCGACACTGCAGATACAACCATTAGCATGGTTTTTGTCCAAGAAGAAAACAAGATTGAACATCCTATTTATTACTTGAGATGTAATCTCAACGATACAGAAAGTATGTACTCTTATGTCAAAAAACTAGCTTTGGTAGCTGTTCAAGCTGTTCAAAGATTTTGCCATTATATCCTGTTACAAAAAACAACTGTCATTTCAGATTGCAACCCTATGACATACATTTTGTCGCGTCAATTTCTGGGGGGCAAATATTCATAATGTATAGTTATTTTACAGGAATTTGATTTAGAATTCATCAAGTCTAAGCCAAAGAAATCTCTAGTTTTCACTAAGTTACTATGTAACCTTCCCTCAACCTCCATCGATTCAACATCTGAACCATCAATTTTGGATGAGTTTCTATTTTTAATTTCGTCATCTGACACATGGTATGGAGATATATTGATTTATCTCCAAACCCAAATTTTTCGGCAAGATACCTCTCGCTCGCAACAACGATGTATTTGTTACCAAGCCAAAGATTATCTGATCATTGCCGACACACTTTACCGATGTGGTATCAATACGATTTTACGAAGGTGCCTCACATGAGGAAGCTAAGAAAGCATTGAGTTATTGCCATTCATGTGCCTGTGGTGGACACTTATCTGGATATGCAACCGCAGAAAGAATTCTTCGTGTTGGTTACTTCTGGCCAACTATATTTAAAGATTGTATTATTGTTGTCAGAAGCTATCATGCATGACAGACATATGATCGAAAAACCAAATTACCACCTGCACCATTGCATCCAGTCGTTGTTGTTGGCCCATTCACCAAATAGGGCATTGACTTTATGACATGTAACTCCACCTCGGCTAGGGGGCATGGGTATATTATAGTCATTGTTGACTATTTTACCAAATGGGCCAAGGTGATGCCAACATTGAACAACAGTGGCGAAATGGCTACTCTTTTATTTTTTAACCATGTAGTTGCCTGGTTTGGTGTACTACAAGCCATAATTATAGATCATGGGTCGCATTTTTGCAATCACATGATGGCTGAGTTGACTGCTAAGTTGGCACTGTCACATGATAGTTCTACCCCATATTACCCGCAAGCGAATGGACAAGTTGAGGCCATTAACAAGGTCCTGAAGCGGATGTTGCAAAGAATGAAAGGGGTTCATAAAAGAAACTAGCACTTAATCTTATATTCTGCCTTGTGGGCATATCGAACCTCGGTGAGAAATATAACTAGATTTATAGCCTTTCAGTTGGTGTATGGTTTGGAAGTAATCTTACCAATACAATGTGAAATTTCATCGCTCAAACTCGTGATTGACCTGTTACCTGACACTTCTGAAGAAGAAGCACGTTTCTTGGAATTAATCCATCTAGATGAAAGTCGTCATGATGTTGCATTGGCTAACGAAGCGCATAAGAAATGTATTAAGGCGTAATGTGATAGGAATGTCAAGCCTCGTGTCTTCTCAGAAGGAGACCTGGTCTTGCTTTACGATCAAGAAGCTGATAAACTTGGAGCAGGGAAATTCGAACCAATGTGGATGAGTCCTTAAATTGTCAAGCGTGTTCTGGCAAAAGGAGCCTACGAGTTAGTAGATTATGATGGGATTCCATTGTCGCAGCCCCGAAACGGGTTGTACCTAAAAAGGTTATTATGCTTGATTAAGTGTAGTAAAACTCACTGTATATATGTTTTCATTGCACGTGTGTGTGTGTCTTTTAGAGATTTTTATCTCATTAGTAATCCACTTTGCATTTTTTGCAGATGTCGTAGTCTTCGGAACTTTTTGTTGGTTACGCCGATGGTGCTAGTTGTAGTATGCAGAATTTGTCTTCTATAGCATGGGCTATTTTCGCTCCAAGTGGCAAGTTAGTGAGTTTTCAAGGGATTTGTATCAGTCGATCGAAAAACAATATCCCTGAGTATAGCACGTTGATTGAACTACTCTTTGATGCCATTTCACTTGGCATTCACTAAATCATCATTAGGCTGGACTCACAACTCATTGTACTACAACTAACAAACATTTATACTGTCTGAAATCCAACAATTTTTCGTATGTTCCTTAGAGTTCTTATTTTGGTAAGATGTTTTGAATGCATTTAATATCAACATATTTCCAGAAATATTAACACATTAACTGATTTTCTGGCGAATTATGTGTTAAATAGACATTTGCAACATATGTAAAAGTAATATTTTCAATTCGCATTATCAGTTGAATAGGATTGCATATAACCATAAAAAACCCTGAAAGTAAAATAGATAGGTGTTTTAAAAGTTTCTACAAAATTTCTGCCCAAGACACATTTGGTCATCTAACCCAAAAACTCAAAAATACATACAAAATATCCTAAGCAGATCTAGTGGTTCTCATGGTAACAGGCCACAACCTGTGCTATCATGCACAAAAGCATAGCCCAACGGTTAGGAATACCAATAGTGTGGCGTTGCAGCCTCATAGGTAACTCCTCGATTCGGATGTCCGGAATACCAAGGGTTAATCCCTCTATGTGATCCTACAACTCTACTAAGGTCTTGTCCAAATCCAAGTCTTGGGGAACTACTCTCCCAATGTTTCTCTGCGTTGGCCCACCTGCAACCTATTGGTGTACTGCAGGTCGAATAGTACCCACATCTGTATGCATAAGAATAATTTTAGTTTAGTCTTGGAAACATTAAAAAACACAAAAAACATGTATAAACTTGAAAAAACAAAAAACACTTTGGTCAAACAACTTACCCATAACACCCCATTTTACTCCAATTGGTAGAATCAAATCTGGATCTCCACGATAATCCATCCCTGAGTATCGATGCTTCTCGATAACAACATGTTGTCGCTCAAGCCAACTGAAAAATGCAGGGGAGAAAATGATTTTTGATTGACCAGCATGTCGAGCCATCAATTCAACGCACCTCTGCATACGTGGATCTCTAGGACCAGCCACACCCAGTGATACATGTTGTGGTTGCATCAATGGGATTTTCTCTAAGGCAAAAGCAATCAAGATTGAACCATAGCATAAATTCTTCATCTTACCACTTTTTACCTTATTCAGTTGTTCTTTCAATAGTGAAAGTACAACCTCGCTCCAGTTGAAAACTTTTGGCTCTAGACACTCCAGTGCATACTGCATATAAGATATATTCACCAAATGTAGTGTCACACTACCAGCCAATTTTGCGATCGTGAAGAGGATCGTTCTTAAAGGAAAATCACTTACATCCCTGAGATTTATTTTCTCATCCTTGCTAGGCTGTGTACCTGGCCGACAAAACTGTTTGATGTAATCTCTCACCAATTCACCTCCACAGGAAAATCCAAAAAGTGAGATGGGGGCACCTCGCCTCAACAGTCCGGTAATAAAGCAAATATCCTCAATATAATAGGGACCATCTTGTCCCTAATGTGAAATGTTTGATCTGTCGGATCCCATGCACGAACAAGGAACCACAATAGTTCTATTTGTTGCCTCATTCCAGACAACTTAAAGTATTTGATTAACCCGCAATTCTTGAGGGCCTCAACTGTACCTGGGTTATTTAGGGCAACCATGTCTTGTTCTTCTTGCTCTCTTTCTTGCCATGTAATTGACATTCTGATCCAATGAAAGCCTAAAACACAACCATAAGCTAAGTTAGGATCCTTTCCATGCAAAAAACAGGGCAAATTTTGGAGCAAATAGCTAAAACAAAATTGGGAAATGCGCCCAGCATAGCCCAGGTACAGAGACAGTGTGCTGCAGAGCATCTAGCGTTCTATCTGGGTGCTCTTCAGCCTAGTTTTCGATGTGAAAGCATGCGCTGATCCCAAGGCAAAAAAATGAAACCCCAGGGGCCCCAAAAAACCCTAAAATTTGCATGAAATGAAAAAATAATGGATTGAAAAGAAAGTAGAGAGGTTTAATTCCTACTTGGTCTAGATGGCTCGAGAAATGGTCCACATAATCTTTTGCAATTCGCTGGTGAAGTTTGAGGTAAAAACTGAGAATAGAGCATAAAACTGGATGGTAAGTTCCAAATGGTAAAAATGATATGGTAAAAACTTGTTTTATGTTTATTTCATGTTAATTAATCGATAAACATTAGTATTTGCCTATTTTTGCCTATGAAACAGATATTTTTAATCCATTTGGTGATGTTTTGAGAAGGTTTTACAACTGATTTGTAGAATTCAGTGTGCTTGATTGTAAGTTGTACTTTTGACCACAAAGCACACTTTTATCTCTTTTTCGAGCTTTGTTAAAAACAAAAAAGGAACCCCCTTGGAGTCCTCTTTAAGCTCTTTTTAGACTCTCTAAACATGAAAATATTGTCGAGCGCTTGTCCTTTCTAGCTCGTTAGCGGATTGGAAATGATATCTTTCTTGTATTATTTTACGCTTTTTCGGACTTGAGAGATTAATTTACGAAAAAGAACTTGTGGAGTTTTCTTTTTGTACCTTTTCAAACTCTCTAAACATGAAAAGGACAGAGTTATCTTTGTTGTTAAACTCGTTAAAAACATCCGACAAACTTGTCCATCTAGACAAGACCGAGTTTCACCTTTGCTAGACTCGTTAAAACATCAAATAGAAATGGATTCGCCTGCAGGGTGAAATTATACAACAAGCATATGTTATCCTCCTCCAGCTTGATAAAAATAAAGAGGTACTGGTCAGCAATGACTGGGGAAAATGGAAAAAGGGGAAAAACACTTTATGGTAGCAGGTCGCTTTTGAACATGGCACTTTCACTCCATCACCATGACTATCTGGGTTGGGTTATTAGCTTGATGGTTATCACACCGTTGGTCTATCATACCATCCATTGCTTCATTTTGGGTCAATGCTACCAATTCACTTTAAAGTCACCGACATGTTCAAGAGAAGTCATTCAGTCAAAATCCATCTTTTGCAATACCATAAACCTTCATTTTCATGACCGCCATTCCTGAACCTTGTGTCGTTAGTCAAGTTCCATCTCTAAAATCACTACAATCATTTTGTGTCGTTGATGTGGGATACATCAAGGCCCTCCTGCAACAAGTTGCTTCTTGTCAACATCAACTCATTAACCAAGAAGTTGACTTAGAAACACCCATTCAGTACCTTGAGGCTTGCATACATCAATGGCAGGTTTCTCGCTTTCGGTGATAGGCATACATCAATGGCCTTTGACCAAAAGACTTTGTATGGTGTTCTACATCAAATCATTCATTCACACCATGCAAAATGTACTGCAGTACCTTGAGGATCATTATCGTTATCAGTTATTTCTCTCGCATATGTTAACAGCTTACATCATCGGTTGGTAATCAGATGGTGTCTTCCCATGTTCGACTTCAAATCACATATTAACATGGTTAGACTCGTACTTGAGCGAACGGTTGAATGAGATTGAAGACCCCGGATCTAGTTTCATCCATCTGGGCTACAATATCAAGAGTATTAAATCATATGTACAATGGATTTACATTGATAGTCATTCCAATCATGGGTCTATATCTGTAGACGACTGTGTATGTACATGTAATGAAAGTTTATAAGCTGAGCATGGGTATGCCTTCCCTCAGCAATTCATGTAAAATCAAATATCATGATATATGTATTGTAATTGATGCAGGTCGCCTTCCACTTCGATACCTCCTCATCACATCGTAAATCATTTCATTCGACATTGGCATTTTTCCGACTTCATGCTTTAGGGGGAAACTGTTACAGATCCATTTGGGCACATCAAATCCCAACATTTAGATTAATCTTTTAGGGCTCATCAATCCCTAAATTTAGTTGTTTCATGCCCTAAACAAGTCATCTCTTTGAATGCCTCCTTCCCAGACAGTTTCATGACTTGAAGACATCCATAAATTGCCTCTGGAGGGACCAGCATAGGTAAGCCCTTATGAATGTGCACTGCGGAACAGTTAAGTCCACTGCCAGGGTGCTTTGCAGAGCACTTAGGCTTCCTTTCACTTGCGTTGGGCAAGAATGAGCAAAATTCACATTGGCATTTTTCTGACTTCATGCTTTAGGGGGCAACTGTTACAGATCCATTTGGGCACATCAAATCCCAACATTTAGATCAATCTTTTAGGGCTCATCAATCCCTAAATTTAGTTGTTTCATGCCCTAAACAAGTCAACTCTTTGAATGCCTCCTTCCCAGACAGTTTCATGACTTGAAGACATCCATAAATTGCCTCTGGAGGGACCAACATAGGTAAGCCCTTATGAACGTGCATTGCGGAACAGTTAAGTCCACTGCCAGGGTGCTTTGCAGATCACTTAGGCTTCCTTTCACTTGCGCTGGGCAAGAATGAGCAAAATTCACACAAGGTTTGGGGAATATTCTTATCTTTTGGAGTCATCTAGAAGTTTCCTTGTCTTATCAACTCCTATGAGCTTGAAAATGGATGAGGAATGAGTTAAGGAGCATCATATCGTCTCACCCCTTCCTCCATGGAACTAATTCTAAGTATGGAATGCCATTCAATGCCACCATTAATGACAAAACCTCCTTCATCTTCCTATAAATTAACAACTCATCTAAGTGATCAGGGGCTAGATTATGTTGAATTGCAAGGAGATAATGCTGCTATGAGACTTGACTTTGGAGCAAATGATGTGATGCCACAAGCTTGTCTTACTTTTGATGTGATGTGGATGGGATCCAAGCTGGACGAATGACTTTGAATCAAACACTGATGGTTGTAATTGCTTCTTCTATCTAATAAAGTGTTTGAACCTTTTTCCATATGTTGTGTTCTTTCATAATGCTTATATATATGAATTGCTTCTGATTCCTTTCATCTATATTCAATGGAACGTATGCTTTGATCGGTTTTCATCTTCTGTTGTGTTGACAGGGTACTTTTCAAGCGAATTAAGTACAGGAAGGAGCGACGAAATCGATACAAGGGAGACGAGAGGAAAGCGGAACTACAGGTCGGCCTTCTATCCTCTCTTCTTATCTATTGCTTATAGGAAAAGTATAAAACACTTTAAAATGTTGTTCTAGGCACAACTACTTGTCTAGTGAATTAGTATTTATCCATAGATGCTAAATTCTCCAAAACACCATCCGCTTCTCTAAGATCTGATTTAGGGCCGCCACATAATCATATTCAAAGAACCAAATTTGGATCAAATACACGTTGAGGGTCTAACAGAGACCAAAAACCCCTTCCACATGCTTCATATTTTCAAAACTTCACACTGGCCCCTGCAAAGAAGGAGATGGGCTACCATTTAAATATACTTTTAGATTAGGGGACTAAGGGAGGTTGGGAAGACAAAGAGGGTTGGAGGTTGTTGATATGTACATGCAAGCCCAAAAGATCAGTGAAAGGGAACTGTGCCCTCAAAAGCCACCCAAAAATGAAAAGGAAAAAGGAAAGGGCAAGTTGATCCCCAAAAAGCCCATTAAATGCCCAAGAATGAACATATGCATCAAGGGCCATCCCACACATACATAGACAACCTCTCTCTATGCCATAGACAACCTCTCTCCATGCCATAGACAAGGAAAAAAATAGGAAAACAAGTCCATGAGGGAGGTAGATCCCACAACCAATCAACACACACCCCAGATCGACAATACCCTTCAAAGGTAGAGGGAGGATCCTCCATGCACCACGTTAGTCTATAAATAAGAGAGGGCGTGAACTAGTACTCTGGAAAACCCTTATGAATTTCTTCAACTGAGCCCAAATCTTTGTTGAACAAAACCTCATGTAGAACCCTAGCTCCAAAACCCACCATCGCACTCACCAGTTTTCGAGCCAAGATAGAAGAGTTATTGGTTATAAATAACACCAAAGGAAATATGAATAGGAAGGTGGTATCTATAATTTTTGAAAATTTTAGACTTTGATGATGCACTGTGGGTTCTTAAGAGGGAAATTTTATTAAATATCAGGGTTGGTTTAGATAGCTCAAGTACTTCTATGGCTGTAATTGGGGGAGGAATTAGGAAGACAATTTGAGAGGGTACTTTCATCATTTCCTCTAAGGATGCAAAAGGGACAGAACTGGCTTCCATTGGTGATAAGTGAATTTTCTGTTAAGCTAATCTCAACTTTTGTTGATGTAAAGTTATAGAATTTGTTGGTGAATTTTATAAATTTTTTATATATAATATAGAAAATTTTGCTACATATCTTGAGAGAACATACGTAGAAATGAAAATGTTTAGTGATTAAGCTATATTGAACTACTCAATTTTTCTCCATATGTAAATCCAATGCTAGTTGTGGTACTCTTTTATAATATCATATCCTTCAGTTACAATTAAATTCACTAGGCCATGTGCTTTTCCTTTTAGAGATCCACCTCACTCAGCTCTGAATCCATTTGGCAATCTAACTCCACCAAAACATGAGAACCCATCACCTCAAGGCTATCTAGAAATGGCAAGGCAAGGATGAAGAACACTGCTATACCTAGAAAAACCCATGCCAATGATAGAAAGAGAACCAAGAACACACATGCATAACCATGCATGCACAATCTATCAAGGAAATCACACATGCAATTCGATACCTACAAGTAAACCCGTCGTAGCTGCTTAATCCTGCTCTTCCTTGCTTTATATTTGCTTCATCTCTTCCTTCTTTTCCATTCTTGATCCAATTCTGAAGTGCTCCCAGAAAAATATAAGTGTATAAGAGTGAGAAAGAGAGAGAATAGAGAGAGAGCTACAAAACTGAACTAACAAAAGGTACCAACTAATCCTTGGAAGCCTTTTTATCAATGTGGCCTCTATTTTCCTCATTTTCCATTATTTTCCTTCATTTTCCTCCTCACATGCAACTTGTGACCTTTCACCTTCCTTTCTCCTAATTTCCATTATTTTCATAAATAAAATGCCGACTAATGCCATTTTGCCTTTCCAAAACCCTTGTCATTTCCTTAGCCATAATAAACCAGATGAACACCCACACTAGGATGTCTTTCCCAACATTCATCTTGGAATAAGTGTCCCATAACTGTGGTTATTATTTTTCATTTATTAACTTTTATTACATGTAATTTTCACCAGGGTTGTTACAGAACCCTCCCCCTTGGGGGAACACTGTCCTCAGTGTTTAATGGTAGCTACAATCAAAAATATTGTTGAAAGCAAAACATACTGCCCATGGAGATTTATAACTTAGTTCTTTGCAGTATTTAGAATGATCAACCTCCTGAGAAGCAAACCAACATGACAACATAACAACATGACAACCATAATGACATGCCACCCATACTGATTATTGGAACTTTATAACACATCTCATGGAGGTATTTACATCCATATACATATGTACATATACCAAAACATCACATCAAACATATACCCAAAACACATATCATGTACATTCACTCAACCAACAAATAAAGAAGGATACATAGCCCGCATCTGATCTGCCATCTCCCATGTAGCTTCATTGGGCCCAAAGTGCTTCCACTGCACTTTAACCTGCTTGATTACTCATTTTTGGAGCATGAGCACCTTTCTCTGCAATATACACTAAGGTTTCAACTGGAATTCTCCATCTGGGTCCAACTTCAATATAGACTAGTCAATCACATGATCAACATCTTTAACATACTTCTTAAGCAATGACACATGGAAAACATCATGGAATTTCATTGTTGGAGGCAGTGCAATTCGATAGGCTACTTGACAAATCCTTTCAAGAATCTTGAAAGGTCCACAAAAACAAGGTGCTAGCTTGGCACATGATCCAATCTGCAAGGAGCTCCTCTTTGGATTGACGTGCAAGTACAAGGCACTAGAAGAAAGGAACAACAACAAGCATATTCCCTTGGAAGTTGGAATATTAGTTAAAATTTAATGTGAGGATGTTGCCATGTTTTTTAATTTTTATTTATGAGCCAATCAATTGGATCAAATGGATTTTATATCGCTTTCTAGTTTGAAAGGATTGTTTTGTGTCCTGGTAATTAATGACTTAACATTGGATATGCCTTGGCTCACAACGGTTGTTGCGTCGTTGAGGCTCTACTTTGTATTTCATATGTAACTATGATAATTGTGTCTAGTCCTATTTTGGTAGTCGAGGCAAATTATCCTTCAGGTTTAATTAGTTGTTGAGACAAATATTTCTTTGCTCTCTATAAACATGTATATAAAAACCTATGATGGGAATATTGTTGTCGAGACTCTGTTGTAATTTTGTTTGATAATAAAATTTCCCGTGGAAACACGTTATGCTCCATTGAGCTTGTTGTTGTAATTCGAGCACTAGGTGCAGGTTGAACGTTGTGTTGGTCTCGCTCGAGGAAAGGCCCTATGCACATATTTATTTCTATTTATTTACTCATATATGTATGTATTTATTTCTTGTAGCATTTGGTTTGATTACTGTGCAGTGGATTATGTTTGACTGAAGTGATTTGTAAGGTTTTTTTTAGTGTGATTGATGTTAAATGTATTTATTTTCTTTTTTGGGCCAAGTTCTTTACATCAGTATGTTTGTAGATATGGTCACACCATTGTTGCAAAATCAACAGTTATTGATGCAAAATCAATAGACTACTATAGAATTACAGAAAATCTTGTAGAATCAAACCTTGATTGGAAACCTTGTCTCAATTGGGTATTGCTCTTAAGGTTTGAACTCCAATATTTGAAAAACTTTATAGCCACACTAATTCGAGTAATTTAACCTCTCTATATCTATATTTCTACCACCAGTAGAGCTCATGCGTAGGCATAAGAAGTGGTAGGAACTTTAGTACTTGTGCATACAACACAGAGTCCTCACAAGTTAACAAACCTTGGTTGAAAATAAAATGAGTTGGTGAATCATTAATAAATAAAAGATATATTCACATTGTCATTTTTGGCATTATTTTTGGGAGGCACTAAAAAATATTAGAAGTTATGGTAAAATAGGAAATGGCACTACGAGTAAAAGTGACCAAAGGGGGATAGTTAGTTGACCCTTTCAGTAACCTACATCATGAATGTCCTGCATTTAAAAGCATGTTAGTATAAGTAGAACAACATAAGTAGGAGAAAGAAAAATTCTACAAAAACCCAAAAACGTGGTGCGGTAGGAGCCACCCCAACTAACATTCTGGCAAACAAGGAAGGGAAACCTATGAGGGGTCATTTTGTTCAAAATAGTGTGATGTGGCAACCACCAAAATTTTTGGAACCAATAAGGGAAGGGATTACATTTAACTTGGATACAAAGAGCTCTTTGACATCTAACAAAGTCCAAACACCTGAAACCATAAGAGAGAATAACGCAAGAGATGAAGAAGTAAATGGACCAAGGCAATAAGGCCATGTTACTTTCGAGTTTCTTATCTAAAACCCTGATGTAATGGTAAAAATGAATAATATTCCTCTCTCTTCCCTTCCGAATTTTCATGGCCTTTCTAAAGAGGACCCTGATAAATTTCTTTTTGAGTTTGATGTTCTTTTTCTTAGTTATGACTATTCCATAGATGCACAAAAATTGAAATTGTTTCCTGCAACCTTGAAGGATGCAACTCTCTATTGGTTTATGGATCTTGGAGGAAACACCATTCAAACCTAGGATGAAATGAAGAGAACCTTCTTGAAAAAGTATCATGACTGTCATAAAGTCTGAGATATTAAGGAAGAAATTTTCAATATGCCTCAAGCCAATGATGAGAGATTGGAAGATTATGTGGAGTGATTTAAATACACCCTATGAATGAAAAACATAATTCCCTAGATTTTGATACTTTGTGTATCCTTTTTATTAAAGGAATATGAGAAGACTTCCTTGAAACCTTGAATCTCATGGGTGCACATGATGTCTCTTTGTTATCCTATGACAAGCTCTATAAGTTGTGTACATGATATTCTAGAGGAAGTTTGAAGTAAAATCACAATTCTAGGGATGTAACTTCCATAATTAATAAGACTAATGGGATTGTTGGATAGTTGGCATTATCTGGATGGCTAGTGGCCTAGTGAAGGCATCTACAAGTGTGTTAGCATTAATGTCAACAATCATGTTTGGGAGATGTGTTGGGCAATTGGCATTCCATAACTGTTGGCAGGAGCATTGCCTAACTGTTGGTAGGAGTGTTGGAATTGATGTCAACCAAACTAGCTCGGATGCTTGGCGTAACAGATGTTGGAAGTGATGGCCTGGGAGGAATCTCATGATAGTTGTAGGCTTCATGAAGAAAATCATCACAGTAGCAGGCTTATTGAAGAAGCCATCAAATTATTATTATAGTGATGGACCAGATGGAAATCCATGGTAGTTCCATCCATCATGTAGAGGATCACCTTGGTGGTTGTGAGTTCAGTTGTCCGGAGAGTCAAGGAGCAGAATATTGGAAGAGATTTTGGAGCCATATTAGAGGTAGCAGATGGGATCAAAACCTACATCGGACCCTCTCCACTGGAAAGTGCTCTAGAAGAGATTTCCGACGATATGCAGAATTCCAAAAATGGACTCCTAAATCAAAAGATATGGCTTACCAATGATCAGGGACTTAAAGCCCTAAGAAGGCTGGAATGTCGGAGGTCGAGGATATCGAAGATTGAAAATCTAGCAAATCAGCACATCATAGATCAAAATGTCGTAGGTCTAGCACAACGGCGCATCAGAAGACCAGAGGTTAGCATATCAGCACATCAGCAATCAAAGGTCATCATATCGACGCATCAGGAGATCAGAACCCTAGAGATTGGTGTATCAGTGCATTGGAATGTCAGAGGTTAGCATATCGACGATATCAAAATATCATAAGTGTGATACATTAGAGTAGGTTGTATCGGAGGTTGAAGGATAACGAAATCCCATAGATCGGTGTATCAGAACATCAACATGTTGTAGATCGCAATATTGGAACTTTGTCAAGTGACGAACCTTTAAAATATTGGGATATCGACAAGTGTCGATAAGCCTTTAAGAGTGCTGAGGAATTCCAAGAGAGATTTAACAAAGGATTTCGGTGCAAAACCAAGTTTGACAGGTGCTCCTCCATCTCCTCTAGCAGGACACATGGATGCATGTGATTGGCTACGATAAGGACACATGGCAGTGCCTAGTTGGCGCTGGTAAGGACATGGCAACATCTAATTAGATCCGATAAGGTACAGTGGAAGATGACATCAACATGATGTGGAAATATGTCAGGACACATGGTAGGCATATTCAACCTTATTGGGTAGGCTAATGGACCAAAACTGGGTGACACATGTCACCACTAAGGGGTCGCCACGTGGGGTGATGATGTCATATCAGGAGTCGAAAATCGAAGGTTGAAGACATCAAAATTTTAGACTGGTTGGAGTTTGGATAAGTTCTAATATAGAGGGCTTTCGATAATGGGTTGGCACATGGTCGCAAGAGGTCAAAGAACCAAGGGCACATAGTAGTTGACAAAGGGATAATGGCCATCTACAGGAGTTGAAGGCTTAGCACCTTAATGCTAAGCGGCAAGTCACAGGGAGCGGTCCTATGGTGAGAATCACGGTAAGGGCTAAACAGAAAGAGCTCGAAAATCGAAGGATTAGGATATCAGAAATTCAGAATAGTTGGTTTTTGAAAAAGTTCTGATGGAGGGAGCTTCTGATATTGGGTAGGCTCTTGGTCATGTAAATCCATAGATCCAAGCGCACAAAGCATACCAAAGGAATTTAGGCCCCCGGCAGGAACATTGCACTACTATGAATTTGTGATGTGGAATTTCTTCGATAGCGCAGTACAGAGAGTTAAAGGTGCATGGCTCAAAAACTACAAGTTGAATGAAGAAACAAAGGAGTTGGTCTCAGGAGTAATGGCGACTATCAGAGATCATTGGGTCAAGGCAGCAAGGACCACGATCTTCGGGAAGGAGTGTTGGGTCTGCCTTAAGGTGAGACAAGTCATCTCTATTCTCCAAAACATGTCTTCAATGAGTTAAATGAAAGCATGACACTCATGAAGTAGTGTGCAGGTCATCTGAGAATTAATTTCTCAACATGGAGCTCCATGTAGTCAGGAAATGAAGGACTATAAGGTCGATTACTCTTTTTGCACTGTGACAAGAAAAAAAAAGGAGATGTAACAACGACAAGGAAGTCCATGCCTGAGTACAGTTGAGAAGCCATGCCAAAGGAAAACCAAGCCATGTGAAACCATGAATAAGAATAGAGAGCCTCAGTGATAGGAGATCTGTTCATGGAGAGGATTGTGCCTAGTGGAGTGTGCAAGTAGATTGAGAATTCATTCTTAGTATGGAGAAACTATCAAGTGCCCACTCTCATGGTTAATGCAGTGGCAGAGACCAAGGCAGACGCAGCAGCAGAATGGAAGAGCCATGCCGAGGTACACTTGTGCAAAGTGAATGTAGGACAAAGTGGCAACATCGATCGAGGGGAAACAGAGGAACAAAACCTAGGAGCTCAAATGAGAAATGTGGGGGAAAACAGCATAGTTGCAAGTGAGCTAAGTGGAAAATATTTGTGTGAGTGCATTGTTATGTAAGGCTGAGAGAGATCCTGTTCTACATAGAAAGGCGGAGAGTTCCTATGTAGAGGTAAGAGACCCCGAGAGCTGCGCTGTTGTGAGAAGGTGGAAGTTGCCTATGCGTTGTGTGTAAGGAGAAAGTTGCCAGTGCTCTGTGAGAAAGGCTAAAGTTGTCTCTATGATGTGTGAGCAAGGTCGTAGTTGCATGTGTTGTGTGATCAAGATTGTAGTTTCTTGTGTTGTGTGAGCAAGGTCGTAGTTGTCTGTGTTGTGTGAGCAAGGCCATAGTTGCTTGTGCTGTATGAGAGAGGCCGAAGGTACCTATGCAGAGAAAGAAGGCTAAGAGTTGTGTGTGTGTGTTGTGGAGAGAAAGAGGTCGAGAACTTAGTGCATGCTGATGAAGAGCATAGACATAGCTGCGTGAACTGCAACGAGTGACTGTTCTTGAGCAGATCAGTGGGCTGCTGCAGAGTGAGTAGAGAACAAAGATAAGATCAGTTAGAGTGGCTGCCAATTACATAGAACATCCAGTTCCTATTTGAGTGTGGGTTGGTGCCTCCTACAATTTGGTGCTTGCAAAAATCCAAGGAGCTACAAGTCGGTGCTTGCAAATAATCCATGAGGTTGGTGCTTCACATGGTGCTTCTGGTAATTTAGACAGGTGTCTACAAAAAAAGGGAGTTGGTGCTTCCTACTAATTGGTGCTAGCAAACAATCAAAGGGAGTTAGTGCTTCCTATGGGTAGGTGCTCACAAAACAGATTGATATAATAGATTAGATTCTCTTATTTACATCAACAATAAGGTTTGGTGGTTTTTTCCTGAAAGGGTTTCCACGTAAAAGCTTGTGTCTCATGTGTATGATGCTCATGGTGTATATGCTTGTATGTTGATTTCATGTTGTTGCCATATTACATATTGTTGTTGATTATATGGATGGGTGCCAAGCTTGCATAAGAAAATTAAATAGGCATGAAAAGTTTAAAATTAACCATAAATACTGATTCACCCCCCCCCCCCCCCCTCTCAGTATTATCATTGTTTCCAACAATTGGTATCAGAGCCAAGTTCCTTCAAGAATAACTTAATCGCTAGAAGGTAGATCAAGGGGAAACAATGGCTAATCAAGGTTGGCTAACAAGAGAAGGAGTTCCATTTTTATATGGATTAGACTATGAATTCTGAGAGGTTTTAATGTGGGACTATTTACTGGCCTTGGATGTTGATATGTGGCGCTCCGTAATACATAGAGAAAAGAATGAGCAGAATGAAAAAGCCAAGGAGGTCATCTTGAAAGGGTTATCTAAGCCAGCTGATGATAAAGTGAGGCATTGTGTGTCAGCAATGGAAGTGTTGGATAGACTGCAATGTCTGTATGATGAAGATAGCCATGTGGCTCAAGAAGAGGTTGAGGAGCCCCGTTGTGCTAGCAATGAACCAAAACATGGAGAAGTTGTTGCTCATGACACTCTTGTTGATGAGGAATAAGTCTCATAAGAGAGACCATGATGCTCAGAAGCTAGCACCTTTGGTAGTGAAGAAAAGGATCTAGATGAAAGAATCTTTTTTTCTGGAAATAGGTTGATATCGACTCTAAAGGAGATCAAGGACTTATCAAAGGAAAATATCAAGCAAGAGGAGAAATTGAAAATTTATGAGGTTAAGAATGAAATATTGAGCAAAACATTAGCTGAACTAAATGCTCAAAAAGAAGAGGCTAGTAGACCGACTGGGATGTTAACCCATCAGCTGAGTGAGAAGGAAGCTTACTGTGAGAGACTACAAAATGAAGTATTCTCATTGAGACATGACTTAGAAAAGTCAAATAAAGAATTATCTCAATATCATAAGCTAAAGGGAATTCAAGATTCTAACAACAACCAAGAAATAAATGTTGTTGGACAACAATAGTAGCATGGAAAGCAACAGCAAAAAGAGAAGGAAAGGAAGTAGCAGAAGGCTAAGAAGCAGCAGTCGGTAGTGCAGCAGAAGGCTAAGAAGTTGTTGTAGGAAATGCAGCAGAAGAGGGCCAGAATGAGTGCATGGTAGTAATGCAAATTGTCATAGAAGGCACATGAAGATCCAACAGAGGACCCTTCCTTCTCAATGATAAAGCCTTCAGAGAAAAGGTAACTTCTGTCAACAAAAGCCTTTTTATGGGTTTTTTTTCTTGCAATAATTTTGGACATAAAGCCATAGCCTGTAGATGGCATGCAAGGAAACAAGATGTGATGGGTAGTAGCAACCCAAAAATTCAAAAAAAGGCTAGGAGAAGGCATGTTGGCCATGATAAGAGTTTTGGCAAGAATGTTGTCAAGAAAGGTAACTCCTTTGCCCCAGTCTTAAGCCATGTTGAATGCTACAACTGTGGAAATCTCGTTCACAAGAGAGTTGGTTGCAGAAATGAGAAGAAATGGAATGTTTCTCAGCATATGCATGTGAATGCAATAGCTTGGGATTTGAAGGCAAGGAGAAAGAATGGAGTTGAGAGATACGAATTTCTCTTCAATACTTTGTTTCAAAAGAGAAAGGTGAATAGAGGAGGACAAAATCAAAAGAATGATCCTCCTACACTTGTAGTAGACCCAACTATAAGGCGAAAGGGAATCAAGAGGATTTGGGTGAAGAAAGAGGAGTTGTAAGAAACGTTTCCTCTACCCATGTGCAGCCGATAAGAAGCCCAAACATGGGCAAAGAAGAAGCTGGAGCACTATGCTTCTGTCAGGACCCAGCCATTGAAGTTCTAGAAGAAGGAGGAGGAGGATTTGCTAAGCGGGAGAAAATCCTTTGTTTCTCTACAGTAAAGGAAGAGAAGGACCTCAAGGGAGGCCGAATAAGTCAAATGCAGGAAGCCAAAAAGAATAAACAGAAAGGTACATCTGATTAATGAAGGTATGGTTGTGTTCTCTTGTTGATTACAAGAATGAATTAGTTTATTTTCAATGTATCAACATTGAAAAGGAGGAGTGCAACCAGCATGAAGAGTACACAACAGTATCTTATATTGTGGGAAGAATATGGGCTGCAATGGAAGTTTGGAATGACAAGAAGTTCACAGTCATGTCAGGTCCACAGGATCAGTCCCCACGCAGAGGCAAGACAACATTTGTAGGAGATCAAAGGGCATTAGCTCAGGGGGAGTTGCTTTGATAAGTAGTAGTAGGAAACAATGGGCAACCTTATAAAGGAAGATTGTTGAGCAAATGAAAGGTTTGCATCTTTGGTGAAATACCCTTATTTCATTTAAGTTGTGAGTTTGGTTATGCATAGCAGTCTTGTGTTCATGAAACACAATTGGTGTAATATTTTCATGTCCCTTAACCCTCAATTGGTATTGCTATGTCAATTGGTTGTGTTGGGCTCATGTTGAGTAACCTTGTGTGCAAATGGGCATTTCTTTTTGAGAAATAAATATTAGATTTTGCATGGCACATTCATCCATTTGTAATCATTTCCTTTGGAGCAACTGGTATTAGTTGAAAAGAAGTCCCTATTGTATGAGTATAATCTCAAGGGGAGAAGTGGAGATGCTCAAATAATGTGAGCATAGTCTCGGAAGCAGCAGCAGTAGTGAAGAAGTGTGAGCCAAAATGCATCATAATTAATTGGTATTTGCAGCAGCAACAATACCATGAGCAGTTTAATGGGTATCAATATTTTTTATACAAAAGATGAAATAGTGGAGAGAATACTCAGCTAACATCCCTAAGGTGTCCAAAACTAGAGGCATTCAAATCATATGTAGTATATGTTCAGGGGGAGCATATCACATATGCCCAGTTTATGGAGCAGCAACAACAACAATCGTGGAAGAGATGTCTGCAAAGCAGAATGCAAATCTCAACAGCTAGAATCTGGTATTCACAGCCAAGTGATTGCATGGGGAGAGAAAGGTAGCTTGTAGCCCCTTGCCATTGATGTCAAAGGGGGAGAGAATTTGTGGAGAAGTTGTGATGGCATGTGCAGAAGAAATAAGGCCATTGGTATATCATGCAATGAGATGTGTGGAAGTAGCATGAGGTTTGGCCATCACATGAAGATAAGGATGGAGTGTTGCCATCAATACGAAAGGGGGATATTATTAGACAGTTGACATTGTCTGGATGGCCAGTGGCCTAGTGAAGGCATATGCAAGTGTGTTGGCATTGATGTCAACAATCATTTTGGGGAGATGTGTTGGGAAATTGACATTGCCTAACTGTTGGTAGGAACGTTGGCATTGATGTCAGCCAAACTAGCTCGGATGCTTGGCACAACAGATGTTGGCAGTGATGGCCCGGGAGGAATCTCATGTAGTTTCAAGATTCATGAAGAAAATCATCACAATAGTAGGATTATTAGAGAAGCCATCAAATGATGATTACAATGATGGACCACATGGAAGTGCATGGTAGTTGCAGGCTTCATGTAGAGGATCACCTTGATGGTTGTGATTTCATCTATCTAGAGAGTCAAGGATCAGAATAATGGCAGGGAGTTTGGAGCCATCTTAGATGTAGCATATGGGATGAAAACCTACATTGGAAATTTCTCTATAAGAGCTTCCAAACAATATGTGAAAGTCCAAAAATGGACTGGATTAAAAGTTATAGCTTACCGATGATCAGGGACTTGAAGTCCTAAGAAGCCTAGAATATCAGAGGTCCAAGATATCAGAGATCTGCACATCCAACAAATTGGCATTGGGAAATAAAAATGTCGGAGGCCCAACATATTAGCGCATCAAAAGATCGGAGGTCAACATATCGGTGCATCAGTGATCGAAGGTCAGCGTATCGACGCATCAGGAGAACAAAACCCTGGAGATCGGCATATCAGCGCATTGGAATGCTAGAGGTTGGCATATCGGTGTTATCAAAATATCAAAGGTGTGATACATAGAGCAAGTTGTATTGCAGGTTGGAGGATATTGAAATCTCGGATATTGGCGTATCATAACATCAGCATATCGGAGATCGCAAATTGGAACTTTTTCAAGTGAGGAACATTTAAAATATTGCGATATTAATAGGTTTTGATAAGTCTTTAAGAGCGCCGAGGAATTCCAAAAGAGAATTAACAAAGGATTTCGGTGCAAAACCAATCTTGACGGGTCCTCCTCTCTCTCCTCTAGCAGGACACATAGCTGCATGTGATTGGCTCTGATAAGGACACATGGTAGCATCTGGTTGGCTCCGATAAGGACACATGGTGACATCTAATTGGATCCAATAAGGTACAATGGAAGCTGACATCAACATGACCTGGCAGTATGACAGGACAAATGGCAGGCATATTCAACCTTATTAGGTAGGCTAATGGGCCAGAGCCTGGTGACATGTGTCACAACTTAGGAGTCACCACGTGGGTTGATGACATCATATTAAAGGTTGAAGACATCAGAAAGAATGGTTGGAGTTTGGAAAAGTTTTGATATAGAGGGCTTCCGATAATGGGCTGGCACATGGTCACGAGAGCTTAAATAACCAACGACAAAGAGTAGTTGACAAAGGGAGAATGGCCACCGATAGGAGTTGAAGGCTTAACACCTTAAACGCTAAGAGTGCCTATGTAGAGGTAAGACACTGAGAGTTGCGTTGTTGTGAGAAAGGCAGAAGTTGTATGTGCGCCATGTGTAAGGAAAAAGTTGCATGTGCTCTGTGAGAAAAGCTGAAGTTGTCTTTGTGTTGTTTGAGCAAGGCCATAGTTGCCTATGCTTTATGAGCAAGGTCGTAGTTTCCTATGCTATGTAAGCAAGGTCTTAGTGTCCTGTGTTGTTTGAGAAAGGCCAAAGGTTCCTGTGTAGAGAAATAAGGATGAGAGTTGTGTGTGTGTGTGTGTGTTATGGAGAGCAAGAGGCCGAGAGTTGAGTGCATGTTGATGAAGAGAAGAGACAGAGCTGTGTGGACTATGATGAGTGATTGTTGTTGAGAAAATTAGTGGGTTGCTATAGAGTGAGCAGAGAACAAAGTTGAAATTAGGCAGAGTGGCTTCCAATTACAAAGAACATTCAATTCCTATTTGAGTGTGGGTTGGTGCCTACATACAAGAAGTTGGTGCTTCCATCTCTAGTGGGTGCTTGAGAAGGCTTGGGGGTTGGTGCCTCCTTCAAGTTAGTGCTTGCAAAGATCCAAGGAGCTGCAAATTGGTTCTTGTAAAAAATCCGTGAGGTTGGTGATTCACATTGTGCTTCTGGTAAGCTAGACAGGTGTCTACAAAAAGAGGGAGTTGGTGCTTCCTGCTAGTCGGTGCTAGAAAACAATCAAAGGGAGTTGGTGCTTCCTATGAGTGGGTGCTCAAAAAATAGATTGATGTAATAGAGTAGGTGCTCTTATTTACATCAATAACAACAACAAGCTTTGGTGGTTTTTTCCTGAGAGGGATTCCACGTAAAACCTTGTGTCTCATGTGTATGATGCTCATGGTGTATATGCTTGTATGTTGATTTAATTTTGCTGCCATATTACATATCGTTGTTGATTATATGGATGGGTTCCAAGCTTGAATAAGAAAATTAAATAGGCATAAAAAGTTTAAAATTAGCCTTAATACTAATTTACCCCCCCCCCCCCCCCCAGTATTATCATTGTTTCCAATAGGGTAGCTAAAGTTGAGCTAGGGAATCTATTAGAGAATTTTAAAACTGATATCCTTAGCACCCTAAATTCCCAATTAGATGTCCTTAAAGCCAAGAAAAATAAAGAGGAGGTTGACTTATCCCTATCTATATTCTGCTCTAAATGTCAAAAAAAGCACCCTCTATGAGACAACCCATAAAACAATATTGAAATATGCAACATTTGTGAGTAGAAACATTCAACTCAAAAATGCCCCTCTCTCCCTATGCTTAAATATATGTTTCAAGAGGCCAGTAAGGAATGAAGCAAATTTGTTTCATGGCCTAAAAGAAACTCTGGACACCTCTATCTTCTAGAAACACACCCCAAGATTCATCTTTATATCCACCTTCAACCTTTGGTTGGTACCCTCCTATGTCGTGGCCCCAGTGGCCACAGAAAATTCAACATGAAAGGTAGGCCCTAGGTTGGAAAGGACCTTCTTCCTATAGAAATATGACACCAAAATCGCCACCTTAGAATTATCGACAACAACTTCAACTACCATGAAATAAACCCACTTAGCATAAAACTCAACAAGGACCCCAACTCCTAGCTCAACCAATTCCTAATCTAAATAATCAAGTAGCTCAACCCACCTATAATGTTTAGCTAACCACTTATAATTTGGACTATGAGAGTATTCATTTATGTTCCGGTAAGGTGCTCCAAAATCAACTTTCTCTCATAATTCAAGAACAAGATGATGAGGACACCTCCCTGGAGCCAGGAATGCCTTCCTCTATTGTTCAGGATACAACAATTAATCAACCTCTCAAAAAGGAACGTTAAGGAATTTATGTGTAAAAATTACACTACTCCAATCCATTACGGGTGCTACTATATATACAAAAGCATTTCAAGAACTATGTTTGAAGAAACCAAGAAGGAAAAAGGACCCTAAGACAATATAGGTCATAAGGAAATTATTTGATCTAATGTCTGGAAAGGTGTTTACAACAAAATATGGAGACCCTAGGATTCCAGTTGTGACGGTTATTATTAACAATCTCCCTATATAAAATACTTTGATCGACCTAAGGGCATAAAGTAATGTTATGACCAAAGAAACTATGGAAATTCTTGGCTTATCAAGCTTAAGATCAACCCCATTGTTCTTCAGCTGACTGAGTGGTATACTATTAAACCAAAATGAGTGGTGGAAGGCATAATTGTTTCCATATATTCATGGGAATATTTGACTGATTTTATAATTCTCTAACCTAATACTAACCTTTGGGGCCATCCATTAATCATAGGGATATCTTGGCTAGATACAACAGATGCCTATGTTATATGTAGGCTAGGAAACATGACTATCTCACATGGGAACTCAACTAAAAATCTTACAATGTACGCACCTACCAAACCTTCACTGGAATTGAAAACCCTTTATGGTTTGAAGATAATGATGAGTAACTCACCCGACCTCTCTTGACCCTTGAACAAACTACTACCTTTAAAGAGGACATTGAGGATGATTTGATTTTACTACTTTAACTAACCCTTGTGATGACCACCTTTCACCATATAATCAAATATTAGGAAGAAATTTTCAGGAGTCATGCTCACTTGTTGAGTTAGTACAACAGTTGGATTCATTATCCATTCTAGACAATGATAATCAAACTCGGGCTATCAAAATCTATCCTGGAATGACTCTTGGCATCAATGGCCATCTAGAACCTTCCCAACAAAAGAAACTAATAGAAGTGCTTCAGAGCAATAGTAGTAATTTTTGCTGGGATTACACGGATATGAAGGGTATTTCTCCTAATCTTTTCACTCGTCATATTTATCTAAAGGAAGATTCTTAATCAATCAGACAACCTCATAGAAGGATGAATCGTGCTTTAAGGACATTCTGAAAGAAGAGTTGCAAAAATTGTTAAATGCTAACTTCATTTATCCTATTTTTAACAATAAGTGGGTATCTCTTTTGGTTATTGTCCCTAAGAAAAGCAAGAAATGGCGAATATGTGTCAATTATTGCAACCTAAATAAGGCAACTTTGAAATATTATTTTCCATTACCTCTTATTGACCAAGTCTTGGATACCCTAGATGGGAAGAAAATTTTATCTTTTCTTGATCGGTTTAGTGGCTATAACCAAATTCAAGTAGCCCTTGAAGACCAAGAAAATACTACCTTTACTTGCCCATGGTGAACATATGCATACCAGGTACTTTCATTTGGATTATGTAATGCTCGAGCTACCTTCCAATGGGTTGTTCTTGGTATATTTTCTGATCTAATCCATGATTGTGTCAAAATATATATGGATGACTTTATTGTCTATGGAGACACATTTGAGGAAGCCTTAAAGAACCTAGAAATAGTGTTGATTCACTGTTAATTAAAAAATATCACTCTTAGTAATGCAAAGTGTCAAATGCTTCTAAATCAAGGGATCATCTTAGGGCATCATGTTTCATGCAAAGGAATTAGAGTGGACCCTGCCAAGATAGAAGTCATTCTAAAGCTAGCCACCTCTACTACATAAAAGGATGTCCGCAAATTTTTGGGTTATACGTGATCCTATTGTAGATTCATAGAAAATTTTACCAAGATAATACCTCCCTTCTTTCATCTTTTAACAAAGAATAAAAATTTTTCCTAGAATGAGCAATGTCACAGGATTTTATACACTTAAACAAAAGTTGTCCACTGCTCCTATTCTCCGAGGTCCTAATTTGTCTTTGCCTTTTCACATCCACATTGATGCTTCTAACATGGTCATTGGGACTGTATTGGGATAGAAAGAAGATCAAAAAAACCATATGCCATATACCATATCAGTAAGAACCTAACCCCGACTAAGTTGAACTATACAATTCCCGAATAATTCCTTGTTGTAATCCAGGTCATCAAGAAATTTCATATTATATCACTAACTACACAGTGTTTATACACATTGATAACTTGACCATTCAGTATCTCATGAACAACCCTATCACTCATGGCAGAGTGACTAGATGGTTGCTTCTTCTACAAAAATTTGACATTACTATTATTGATAAACATGGAAAAGAAAATGTTTTCACGAACTTTCTATCAAGGCTCCATAATGAAGATAAGTCTGATTTTATAGAAGATATTTTTCTTGATGAAAAATTGTTCGCTTTGTTTAATAAAGTACCTTGGTTCCTAAATATTGCTAACTACTTGGTTGTAGGGAAACTTCCACGACAATTATTGCCTATAGAATGAAAAATGTCATAAGAGATCATGCTAAATACTCTTGGATTCAAGGGCATTTGTTTCAAACTGAGCTTGATCATGTGATTAGGCGATGTGTCCGGGAGGGTGAAATTTACAACATTTATAAGGCTTGTCATGATTAGCCTTGTGGGGGATACTTTGTAGATAAAAGGACCACAAATAAAATTATGTGAAAAAGGTATTATTGGCCTTCCATTTTTAGGGACACCAATAAATATGTCAGAAGTTATGACAAGTGTCAAAGGATGGGTAAACTAGCACAATTTTATGAGATGCCTCTTCAACCATAAATAGTGTTAGAACTGTTTGAAAAGTGGGCCCTTGATTTTGTGGGGCCAATTAACCCATTATCAAAGAGAAAGTCGTATATCCTTGTATGTACTAATTATGTGACTAAATGGGTGGAGGCAAAGACCTTGCTAAGGATATCTTTGTTCCATTTGGCTTACCATGATAAATCGTCACACACTAAGGAACTTTATTCACCTCAAAGCTCATCCAGAATCTCACCAAGAAATTCAGGATTAAGCATTAGATGTCTACTCCCTACCATCCACAAGCCAACAGACAAGTTGAAGTTACTAACAAGGTACTGGAAAATATATTGATTAAGTGCAAAAACACCATAAGGATTCGGTCAGGAAACTTCTAGAAGCCTTGTGGGCTTATAGAATCACCTGGAGGGATACTACAAGTTTCACTCCATATGAGCTTGTGAATGGGAAACATGTTGTTCTACCTATTTAATTTGAGATAAAAACATTGAGGACTAATTTGCAAGTGAGAATGGAGCTTTCTGAAGCACAAAAGCACTAACTAGATCAACTTAATGAACTTGATGAGATTCGAGAAGATGCCATTCATAAAAAATAATTGTGCAACAACAACGCAAAAAAAATTCATGATAAGTTTATAAAGAAAAAGAAATTCAAAGAAGGGGATTGGGCTCTTTTGTTCGAATATAGATATAATAATTTCAAGGGAAAATTCTACACTCGTTGGTTGGGACATTATGAGATTGAAACTGTGTTTGAAAACGAGTCTGTGTGACTTCATGCTATCGATGAGGCACATACACCATTAATGGAAAATGGACATCGTTTAAGGTTTTACTAGAGACCCCAATCAAGATAATATTTTATTCAAGGGTTGGAAAAGCAGTCTGACATGAAGTTCATCGAGCAAATGGACACCCCACTCTCCTATACAATCCTTTAATCTTATAGTCCAACTAAAAAGAAAAAGAAAAAGAGAAAAATATATGGTAGCAAAAACCTGGCTTCCAAGTACTACTGACACTAGTAATGTTAGAAAACTAGACTTCGGCTAGCATCACTAGGAATTAAGAACTTCCAATTTTGAAAACCCTTTTGGGTGCAATTGGATTGGCTTATGCTGGAAAACCGGGGTTCCAACTAGCAGAGTATGAAAGAATTCATTTTGCAAGAAAGGTATGATCATCATTTATTCAAGACCATCCTTCAAGATTGAATCATATAATGAAGATGAAGAGCGACAAAATTATTTGTGGTATGCCTATTTCCACAGGACAGGTACTCTTTGACTATTTATCAGTTTCTCTTCTTAACGTATATAGGAACTGATAACATTTAAAGTTATCTTAAGCATGACTAATCTTGTTTTAAGGATGAATTTTTTTCCTCATTTATGTATATATTTGTCCCTTAAAAGGAACATGATAATTATTTCATTATCTATTTTCATGTTATAATTACCCTTCTCACCTATTGTTTACTCTACCTTGTCCCCAACCTACTTATGCCTAACATAAATCCTTATATCCTTATGTTTAATCCCTATGCCCAATATAAATTCCTATAACACATTACTTAAACATACTTCAACCCGAACTTATATCCTATCTAAATAAATATGCAATTCCAACATTACTTTGCCATCATTTCAAAGTCACCTTGATCATTTAACGATCGAGTTTTGTGGAATACCATATATGCATTCAAATTTCGTAGCAGTCAAGTCATTTTGTAGCTATCTTTTCACAATGTGAAGCATCATTTCGCAAACATGCCTCTCCACATGAATGATGGTAGCATAATTAAAACGTAATAACACGATTAGAATGACCGATAATTCATAAAAAACATGGTAATGAGCATTAATGTGGGGAATCATGATAGTTTTTGGTTCAAACTGTTGAGAAGGTAGGTTACACTCGACATTTGAGTTTAGAGGTAAGGTGATATATGAGCTACAACAGAGCGTTTGATGGGAAAAGTGTAAAGAAGAGTAAGATCGGTTGGACTATAGTGTGAACATAACTTGACAATGTTGATGCCATCAGAGCTAATCAAGCCGCATGGGACATTTTCATTTGGGTTGAGTGGATTTTATTTTCGGAGAAGTTCTAGGGATTCGATACTCAAAATTAGTAAAGGCTGCTAACATTTAATGGTGACAAATTCCTAGTTTGATCACTCACTACAAGGAAAATACCTTCTTGCAAAGGTTTTTGTGGAATCCCTTATAAAAATAACTCAAAAATATGTTCGTGGCGGAGGCCACTAGCAGAGTCAGGCAGGTGGATGTTTTAATGAATTTTTTTAATGGTGCGTGTATAATACACTAACGCACCGATGCATTACTATAACTAGACACACTGATGCTTAATAGCATATGGTGCACCATGGCAGAGTTATTTAAAAAAAAAGTGCGCTAAGTACAAAGGCACACGAGTATGTATACTACTCGATAGCACCAAAAAAGGGTTAAATTTTAAAAAGATATCCTGTACATGCTAATGTTTGGAAGAGGGCCATCTTGGTGCAATTGGATCTCATGTTGGATTGCTCTTTTAGGAGGCAATCCTTCAGGTTCTTGAAACGTCTTATCATAGGTGTTAACAACCTCAATCAAATCAGATTTTAATCTTGCATCACATCCTTGGAAGGCTTAATTTTCAACAGTCTCTTTGGGTTTAATCATCAAGAGTAAAAAATTATTACTATCATTAACAAGCCTCTTCATTTTTCCAGCATTCACAAGAGATAGATTCAACTTCTTGCTATGTGCTCTAACAATGTACTCAATCCCATGTTTAAACAAACGATATTTGTTCTCATGGTGATGAAATATGGCTCTCCTATCATATATAAATGGGATTCCCAAAACAATACCACAAATGTCAAGTGGAATTACATTGATCTCTACCTTATCTATAAAGTTTACAGTGATGACGAACTTCAATTTACATCTTTTTGTCACATGCAATTTTGCATTGTCACATATCCATCCTGAAGGATAAGGTTTAGGATGAGGAATGGTTTCCAATTTTAATTTCTTAACAATGTCTTTTGAAATAAGGTTTGATTGTGATCCACTATCAAACAAAGTATCTATCTTGTTATGTTTTGAAATGACTATAATGTGGAAAAGCTCTATTCTTTCTTTTTCATGTTGAGTTTCATTAAGGTTACTAGAAGAACTAGTACTTGAAATGGAGTCATTACCTTTAAATCCCATGGTTGTAATGTTTGTTTCATCCATGGAATTGGATCCTAAATCTTGTTGTGTAGTTGCAACAGTCTTTTGTTTCCCTTTGTTGTTAAAATTTTTGGGTCTCATCTCAGGATGAAGTTTCCAATAATGTTCTTCATCATGGCCTTCATTTGAATAGTGTTTACATGTGAGTTTTCTCCCTCCTTCTTGATTGAAGCATTCTTATTCCCTTTGCCTTTGAATTTCCCCTTTCCTTTGTCTCCACTCTTAAATGTATTCTTGCTACCCTCTTAGGGAATATTCTTCACTCTTGCTTCTAAATGAGTTGCATGTACACAAACTTCATCTAACTTTGTAGGGTTAAACATGAGAATTGTGTGTCTTAAATAACTATGTAAACCTCCAATGCATTTTAGTAGAGTGTCTTGACAGGATAAATATATACCCAAAATCAAAGCTCTTTTCCTAAATTCTTGAGTATAGCTTTGCACATTTTGACCCTTAGCTTGTCTAACATTTTTCCAATCCATTATAGATTTTTGCATGTATGCTAATGGATAAAACTGTATTCTTATTGCAACAACAAAATTAGTGATAAATCCCTCACACTATCACTGGAGATTCGTCACTGATCCAACCACTGAATGGAATGCCCCAAATTGCCTCTGCATCAGCCTACGTAGTCTAGCATCACATCTACTAGGTTGTGCATCACCCATCTTGATGGTCAATTTGCCTCTAGAACTTTGACTCTCTGCCCTTTCGGTCTCGCACCCTAGCTTTTGGCTCTAGAACTCGACTCTCCAACAAATTTTGAATCTCCTCTCAGGCTATGCGTTGCCTCAGCATGGCTCTACATTGCCTAGCGTGGTTCTAAACTGCTAAACGTGGCACTGTGTTGCCTCTTCTGGATATATGTTTGCCTCCTCTGCAATGTATCCTTAGATTAGGAAACTATCCAACTAGAAAACTATCTCTGCCCCTCACTGCAAGAAATCTCCTCGATGACCTCTCCGGAAACTGTTGCATTCTCTCTTGAGAAAATCAATCTCTGATCTCTCACTCAATGTATCTTCTGAATGTCCATCAAGCCTCTTCTTATAATCCTCTCGTTGATCAATCAACGACCCAAATTAGATTATAATCAATGGCTCAGATCATTTTGACTTGATCCTTATATTCTTATAGAAGTTTCACCCCCGGTTTAATTAATACCCTTTAATTATTTTAATTTCCTAAGTTTAGACTTAGGCATCCATTAAAAATAATTAATTATTTTAATAAAACTATCTTTAGGTGGAATTTCCCAAAATGATGTATGGTTATTCTAGAATACATGGGTCCTAGCTTCCCTGCAAATTTTAAGGCTTAGAGTACTCCGATGCTACCAGAAATCAACACTCCGTCTTAGCGAGGAATTTTCTCTAGTAATGCAACACGCTAAAGCATCACCCTGACTCTGTAACATCTCCCTTTGTGCTATTGATGTCTGACCTCACTGCCCACCAACTACTGCGCAAATGTTGCATCCATGTTTCTGTTGACTCTGCATGTTGTTTCCAACTACATCTGCACTGCAACTCTGCTTCAACTGTTGTTGTTGCCTTCTATAACAACTACAATGGAAAAACATCCAAAATATTGAACCAATTGTGCTTATTATGATGCATCCGTCGTCCGAGTTCTGACTGTTTCTATCCTCTACGCTATCACTGAAGTATCTACGCTATTGCTGACTCTAGTTTGTGCCAACTACATTTTTTCCAACATTAGCTCTGCGTTGCTCAGTATATGACTGCTACTAGCCACTACATCTGCCACTCTGGCACCTGACTGCACCACCTGACACTGGTCCATCCTACTACTGCTGACTATGGGCCCCCATAGCAAGGTCTTGACCTAAGATGTGGACTCCTCAAGGATCATGCCCATTTGTAGCTTTTTCAAACTACAGTACTAGATCACCGCACCTCTCCCTTGGAGGTATCTGGGAAATCATAGAAAAATCTTCCTCCTCTATCTTTGCAGTTGCAGCCTGCAGATCATGTTTCTCATCCTTGTCCTTGTCCTTGAGAGCACACTGTGTAGCGTACTGACTAAATTCACCACACCGAAATCATTTGATCTTTGAGACATCCTTCTTTCGCCTTTGTTGCTCCTGCTACCCCTTTGGTGCAAGGGTTGCATTCTCCTCCTCCTCCTTGGGCTTCTTCCCACTACTTCTGTTGCCATCAAGTTTGCACTTAACTGAGTCTCACCTCATTGAGCGGCCCACATCCCTTCCTAATCCGGCGATTTCTCTCTACCCAGGATACTCTGGACAAATACCTTCCATTCTTTTGAGACTGAACTCAGGACCAACCTCACCATCTCCGTAGGCTAAGGTGATGACCCTATAACTTCTAATTGATCTCGAACTTCTTGAAGCTTCAATAGGAATGGATCAATGCGTTCCCCCTTCTGCATCCTCGCAGATCTCATGGTCTCCTTGAAGTACATATTCCACTACTTGGAAGATCCTTGATACAATTTAGTCAAGGCATCCTACATCTCTTTGATTGTCCCTTTGCCAAAAATGTGACATACAACGTGATCCCTCACTCCATTGAGGATCAACCACTTGGCCTTTGCCATCTCAACCTTGTACTTCTTGAGTGGATCTACATCAACGGGTTCAGGTACCACACTGTCGACATTGGCTTTGAGATCATGTTCATATAGAAGGAAAAATATCCTAGCCTTCCAGATCACATAGTTGGTTGCTTCGTCCAATCAATCTTGATCTCTCAGCCCATTGGCCTCCATCTCTTCCAAGAAAAATTCAAATATCTCCCTCTCTCCTCTGCGCAACTGCTAGCTGGCCTACGCACTCCCTGCTAGAGTTAATAGATCTTCTCCTTGCTATTGTTTCTCAACAACTAAGAAATAGAATTCATTGGCTTGGAATTCACTATGGAAGAAATTCCCTCAAAATGTGTCTTCTTCCTTCTTCTAACATTTTTTTGCCCCAGCAACTGCTGTAGAAAGCTATGTCTCACCTGAAGACTACTCAATGTTGGATCTGCTACTGCACTACTCCCTCTACCGTTGACAAATCACGAACTGGAAATCTTACCTCTCTGTCAACTCACTCAGAGAGAGATTTTCCGCAAGAATATTTTCCTCCTATCTTGGACTGTGCAATCCCTCTATGTATTCGATCTACTGCCTACGCAGCACTTCGATCTCCCTCCTTCTCTTCAACATTGGGCTCTTCCAGTCTACTCTCTTGCTTCACTTGCGCTCTGATACCATGTAAAAATTTGGAGACCCAAATCCCTACTGCAGCAATCTAATGTTATTTCTCTTGTCAATTCTCTTACAAGTTATTTACAATATTACATAGTAAACATCGAAATAAATACAATTGCAGCCTTCACAACATAAATAATATGCAGAAACAAGAAATGAGCAAGAAGAAATAACACACACACACAAGTGACACCGTTGTTTTTGGAAAAATGTCCCCGGAAAAACCCAATGAAGGAAAATTGGTGCATCAGCTAAGGGTTTGTATTATTATGGAGTAGTTTCTGAATACAAACTTTGGATGCCTTACTAGCTATCTGATACAGAGAATCTGACTAGTAGAGAAATTAGTGAGAAATACCTCACATTATCACTGGAAATCCGACACTAATCCAACCACTGAATGGCAAGTCCCACACTGCCTATGTGTTGCCTCTACGTCAACCTACGCAGTCCAGCGTCACAACTACTAGTCTTTGTGTCACCCTTCTTATTGGTCGATTTTCCTCTAGAACTTCAACTCTTCACCCTTTCAGTCTCACACCCCGGCTTTTGGCTCTAGAACTCGACTCTCCAACAAATTTTGAATCTCCTCTCAGGCTATGTGCTACCTCAACGTGGCTCTATGCTGCCTCTTCTGGATCTCTCTCTTCCTCCTCTACAATGTATCCTCAGATCAGGAAACTCTCCAACTGGAAAACTATCCTTGCCCCTCACTGCAAGAAATCTCCTCGATGACCTCTATGGAAATTGTTGTGCTGCTCTCTTGAGAAAATGGATCTCTAATCTCTCACTCGATGTATCTTCCAAATGCCCATCAAGCCTCTTCTTATAATCCTCTCATTGATCAATCAACGGTGTTGGGCACAGCCCAAACTGGCCCAATTTTTGGTCAAAACTCTACATTTTGGGGAGCGGAGTGCACAGTACCGTGGAGCTATGTCCCACGTGATGTTTTAGGGGCTTCGGGGTGGGTCAAAGTCAATTCTTTTTGTAACGGGTTTGGGTAGTAGTTGGTTGTTTTTAGGAGAACCATGGTATTTTGATGTACCCGTTGATGCAATAAGTATATATAGGAGAAAAGATGTAAGTCAAAGTAATGAATAATGATATGATACAAGCATAAGGAAATATCTTTGTAATATGTTTTGGGTCTTGAAGGAAAGGCTCCGTCGCTAAGTGCACAGAGACCTAAAGTCTGCAGTTGAATGCACAGACACCTGCAGTTGGGTGCGTAGGTCGCAGAATTGTACGATGTTTCAAAGAATTAATATAATAAGTACAGTTCTGATGGACATAACTTGTGCATGATTATTGTGTATCTTTTGCTTTATGTTCAGTAATTTGGTTATATTTTATTTCCGTGCAGTACTGTTTATGGTTGTTAATGGCATGGTTAAGTAGATAATCCAGCCCTGCAAAGTCATCTACGTATGTTAAGAATAAAAGAACATAAAAATAACACGTCTCATCATCCCTCAAGGCTGTAGAAACTTGGTTCTGCATCCTCCCATAATCACTTCCGATGAGACTGTGATCTTCTTGCAGGTCGTTACCGAGAGGGCCAGTGATTGAGGGTTTTGTTGGTGCATAGTAAAATATGAACCTGGCTCAGCCCAAACGAAGCCAAAAGATGGTTATGTTATCAAGACTGGGATTTATTTGAGGGATATGTTTATGTGGCAGTTGTAGAAGAAGGAAATCCAAGAGTGGGTAGAGTAGAAAGAATGAGAATTTGTAGATCAGGAGAATAGAGACCCTCGATTATCATCTAAAAGGTGGTTACAAAAGTATATTCTTGAAGACCAATACAATTTTTTTTCCTGTTCATTTCATGTTGAGCTATAGGAATGGATATCAAGGTTGACCAAGAGAAAGAATTGTTTTAAAGGAGACGAACCTAAGGAGTGGACCCCTAAATTAATACAACGACTCAAGAACATTGACAATAGGATCTCAAGAGCTGTTGATTTTTGGATTGATAACATCCTAGGAGGATTCATTACTGAGTTTATAGACTTGACTGTGTCCTACAACGAAGCAGAATGACAATTTTTCAAAGGATTGCGAGGTAAGTACTTGAGATCTTTAAAACTCTCGATTAAGAAGTTTTTGTGCAAAAAGGGAGTTTCACGAATGCAGTCAGATTATTTGTTTACTTATGTTTGGGAGAAGATTTGAAGAAGAGACTGGAATAACGCGAAGTGGGAAAAGATATATAATAGACACTAAAAACAGATATCATGCCCAAGATCCAAAGACTTTCATAGAAACTGACTATAGCCCTATGTTGAGTGAATATGAAAGTGAAGAAAACCTCCCTAAAAACCCCGAAATAACTTTGCAATATTCACCCTTTCATCTTGAAAATTCGTCGAAGCTAAAATCTAGCAATAGGTAGGGTAATTTTGGTTTTCCCCCGTCCCCCTACTCCCCTATCCCCCTCCCCCTCCCCCTCCCCCTTTGTAAAGAACTATGGACGATGATATTAAGCTACTAGTTTTTAAAGGGACTGGATTAGAGGACCCGGAGCAATTTTGGTTTTTATGTGAAGCAATATGGACAACGAAGTAGGTCCATGATGAAATATAAAGAAATCTTAGTATTCAAGCAATCAGATTAGATCATTCACAAACATTAAAACAACGATGGTAAAAGAATTTAAGAAGTTGAAGTCTAAGTCACAGTGCATCACAGAGTTAAAATAAATCAAACAAAGGCCTACTGAATCTGTTTGGGAATTTGACCAAAGATTCAAAGTATTATTGGATCAGGTGAGCTTCGACATAGCTCTGTGACAACATAAGGAATGGTTCATAGTTGCACTACTTCCACATATAAGATTTCCTTTCACGCAAGAGAAGATAGAAACTCAAGCCAAAGCTTTAGAACTTGGGATGAAATTAGAAGCTTCGCCTATAGGGGATACCAATGCAGGTATGCAACAGATCCAGAGTTAGCTGGAGAATTTGACTCTACATATACAAGATATGAAGAAATGTAAGGAAGTCAAAGAAGAAGTGGGGTGTACAAAGTGTAATTCAGAAGGCCACTCTAAAGAGCAATGCCCTCTCTTCATAAATTACATGGCTAGTGGAGCTCTAAACCCTTTGAATGTCAGATCCAGCTTATGGTGAGAGATATGAAAAACTAGAGGTGAACATCGCTCAAAATATTGTTATCTGTTGCAAAAATATGTGCAAAGTCCAAAGAATTTATATTTCAAGTTTTGTAAATCAGTGGCACATAATGAGAATAATTGTTGAGCTTATGAATTAATGATGGATCGCAGTACTAACACATATAGAATGCAAGTTGAAGAACATGCATAGGAAGGAAGTGGATAGCATGATGGTTGAGGCAACTATTAAGGAAGAGGTCAAGGTGGTGGAGTTGGTCAAGGTCATGGCCAGATTATTTGTTATAACTGCAACCAGGCATGACATTTTGCAAGAGATTGTCATAATCCCACCACCACATGTAAGTATGGTAAATCCTTTAGTCGTGTTATTGAGGAGTGTCTTGTTATTATGACAAAGATGCAAGAGAAAAGGAACTAGCAACCAACACAAAACCTGCAAATGATGTCTGTGGAACCGAGGACTAATGAACCTCGCATTAGTATTGTAACAAGGAGTGGAGTTGCGACTGGAGATGATAAAGCATATGGAAAGAAGGAAGCTGGAGCTACATGAGTAAGAAAAAATGCGAAGAAAGTTCATTCTTTCAATGTTCTAAAGGAAAAGGAAGTGTTTATGGAAGAAAGAAGAAAATTTATGGATGTTGGGGCTTTGACCTCTAGCGCGCAACCAAAACCAATGCAGAAGAATAACTACACCATAATATCAGTTGCAACACAAGATATGGATCCAATTATTTTGAAGTCTTTCCTATAAACTTGCATGAAGTTGTTAAGAAACCAGAAAGTTGTAGAAGGGTTGCAGGAATTGATAGATTCTTGTGATTCTAAAGAAGTACCGTGAATTGACATGCACGCAGTTAAAAATTTACATCGACGTAAGAGAAGGACTGGAAAAGAAATGAGACTCACTGCGCAAATTAGAGAATACAACATGGATCAAGCTATTCTCGATTTAGGATCTGATGCCAATGTTTTACAAAAGAAAACCTGGGAATTGATGGGTAAGCTTAAGTTACAATGTTCACCAATTCAGTTGAGAATGGCCAACCAACAAAAAATCTTCCCTATGGGGAGGTTTCCGGGTGTTACAGTAGACATTGAAGGAGTTCGCACTATTGCAGACTTTGAGGTGATAGAAATTGTGAATGACAACAACCCCTATCCATCATTGCTTGGACTAGATTGGGCATTTGATAATCTGGCTATAATCAACTTAAAGAAGAGGCAAATGGTATTTGAAAAGGACAAAATGAGATTAATTGTTCCATTGGACCCATCAGAAGGGGTGAGATATACAGAGCCTGTCAAAGAGGAGTATTGTGTAGCAGATACAGATAATATCTATCAATTGATATCCAAAGAAGAAGAATGGATTAACCCCACTATAGATGGAAAATTGAGTTAGGAGCAAGACAATTCTTGTACCTTAGATTGAGAAGAAGAATTGGAAAATTGGCAGAATAAGCTACACGAAGTGTCTACAAGGCAATGTGCAAGGATCACTAAATCACTTTGTTGTATAACTTTTGAGGTATGTAACTTGCCTCACTATAATGGTTTAGGTAATGTAAGCACTTTCCTTGATGACTATGAAAGACAAATACCATAAGAGAAAAGGTTGTTAGCTCTAGATGTGGCCCTGAGATCTACTCCTACTAGATGGTGGGGTGCACATAAAAGAAATATAGCAGATTGGCAGGAGTGTCGAATATTAATGTGGATCAATTTTAGGCTAGTAGATACAGAAATAGAGGTGAAATATGATGGTAAAGTTGACCCTAGGGAGCATATTCATCGATGCACTACAGTATGGGAGGAGAATCCACAATAGGAGTGGGTACATGGGTTTATCCACACATTAGAGACAATTCCTATGAACCGATACCTAGAAACAAAATTGTGCCATGGTACTGAAAATTGGGCAGATTTGGTTGAAGGGTTTATATTAACATTTAGTTTTGAAGATGATTACACATGCATAGACTCAACTCTTCAAACAGTCAAAGAAAATATCTTTGGGAATGTGATCTCACTGACATGGAAGCAACTGAATTGGACTGCACAACTAGAACATGCATTGGAATGATATAACATTATTGCAGAAGAAGATGAAGATCCACGCAATATCGACGTAGCAAAATTAGAAGGACATCGTGAAGTCGTTGGACTTGAGCCAGCAATGCCAGAAATAGTGAAGCCAATAGAGACTAAGAAGGTGAATATAGGATCAGAGGAGGAATCGAAGTTCACAACGATTGGAGACTACTGGGACGAGGATAGAGTTAGTAAAGTACAAAGATGCTACATGAATACCAGAAGATATTCCCTACAAAAATTTTAGAAATGAAGGGCATATTAGGGGATCTAGGAGTCATGACGATTCCCCTTGAACTTGATGTGAAACCTGTCAAGAAAAGACCCTACAGATTGAACCCAAAATATAAGGAAAAGGTGAAAGAGGAGTTAGATAAAATGATAACAACAAGGATCATTAAACTTATGGAGGGATCAGAGTGGGTAAGTCCTATGGTGGTCCAGGAAAACAATACTAAAGGAGAGATCAGGATTTGTGTGGATCAGAAGAAATTAAACGATGCATGTGTGCATGATTCCTTCCCTACACCCTTTACGGATGAGGTGTTGGATAACGTAGGAGGACAAGAGGCTTACTCATTCACATATGGATCTTTTGGCTATCATCATATCAGGATTGCACCAGAGGATATGCATAAGACCACATTTGCAACAGAGTGGGGCTCATATCAATACACGGTGATGCCTTTCGGGTTGAAGAACGCCCCTACTATATTTTTAGACTTATGGTCGTAACATTCAAGGACTACATACACAAGTTCCTGGAGGTATACTTTGATGATTGGACAATCTTTGGACTGTTGAAAAAGCATGTTGCAAGCTTAAGGCTTATGTTGGACACATGTAGGTAGTACCATATATTATTGAACTTAAATAAATCTATAGTTTGTGTGCCTTTTGGCATATTATTGGGCCATGTTGTGTGCAAGGAGGGTTTGATGGTGGATCTGCGAAAATAGTTGTCATTGTGAAATTTCCTCCACCAAAAACAGTGAGACAATTACGCACTACATTGGGACACATTGGATATTACATAAAATTCATTAAGGGGTATGCTGAGATAACTGCAACAATGGAGAAATTATTGAAGAAATATGTGACTTTTCAATGGAATGAAGAATGCCAGAAAAGTCTCGATATATTGAAAGAAAAGATGGTAACTGTGCCTATCATGGTTTTCCTGGACTGGAATGAGTTTCATGTTCATGTAGATGCATCTTACTTAACTTTGGGAGTAGTATTGGCACGGCCTGGTGTAGGAGAAATCGATCACCCTATAGATTTTACAAGTAGGAAGTTGTCTGAAGCAAAGAAGAACTACACTACCACAGAAAGAGAAGGCTTGGCTATGGTATATGCATTGTAGAAATTTAGACATTATTTGCTAGGATCACATTTTAAGATGTTCACGGATCATTCTACATTGAAATATCTGGTAAATAATCATGTTCTAGGAGGGAAAATTTGTAGATGGTTGTTATTTCAGGAGCATGATTTTGAAGTTGTTGTTAAACCAGGAAGGTTGAATGTCAGGTATGATCATCTATCAAGGTTGGAAATAGGGGAAGAACCAATGAACATTGAAGATAATCTTCCCAAAGCGTACTTGTTTGCAATCAAGATTGTAGATGATCACTTCACAAACATTATTCAGTTTTTGTCTACACGAATGGCCCTTGCGGAATACACTACGCAGCAGAAGAAGGATTTGATGATAAAAACAACTGGATTTTCATTGAAATCGGGACATTTGTATAATATGGGACCATATGAAATATTGTGCAGGTATATCCTTGAACATGAAAGACAAATTGTTTTGGTAGAAGCTCATGGAGGCGTAGCTAGTGGACATTATGGAGGGAAGGCTACTGCGTAGAAGGTTTTAAGAGCAGGCTTATGGTGGCCCACACTACACAAGGATGCAAAGGAGTATTGCCAAGCATGTAATGTATGTTAGATAACTGGGAAGCCATCAAGAAGATATGAAATGCCATTGGTGCCACAGGTGACATTGCAGGCCTTCGACAAATGAGCCATTGATTTCGTGGAACCTATCAACCCACTTGGGAAGAAAATTGGTATGAGGTATATAATCACAACAACTAATTATTTGAAAAAGTGGGCTAAGGCACAAGTAGTAAGGGATTGCATAGCAGAAACTACTGCGAAGTTAATTTTTGAATATATTTTGTCTAGATTTGGGTGTCCAAAGGTCTTGATGAGTGATCAAGGATCACACTTCCTGAATAAGACCATTGAGGTATTGACCGAAGAATTCAAGGTGTATCATCAAAAGAGAACCCCATATCACCCTTAGGCAAATGACACAGTTGAAGATTTTAACAATATTTTGGAAAATGCACTGACCAAAGTGTGCAATGTGAACAAAGATCTGATAATTCCAGCGATGTTATGGGCTTACAGAACTACATGCAAGAAGCTGATAGTCTAGACACATTTCATGTTGGTTTATCGACAAGAAGTTGTGATGCCTATGGAGTATATTGTGTCGAGATTAAGGATTGAAACCTTTCCAGACATGGACGACCCTGACATAATGGAGGAAAGAATGGCGCAATTACTTGCATTAGAGGAAGACAAATTTGTAGCAAGCTTTCATTAGCAGGTGCAGAAAACAAGAGAAAAATCTTGGCAAGACTAACATATCAAGTACAAGATGTTTCAGGAAGGAGATATTGTCCTTTTGTATGATAGTAAATTTGCAAAGTTCTCAAGAAAGTTTAATATGCATTGGTTGGTCCCCTATATCATCAAGCATATCACG
This sequence comes from Pinus taeda, assembly GCA_000404065.3. NCBI lineage: Eukaryota > Viridiplantae > Streptophyta > Pinopsida > Pinales > Pinaceae > Pinus > Pinus taeda. The sequence goes on along the minus strand of APFE030600968.1, from coordinate 68,426 downwards.
AATGGGGGTGCAATTTAGTTGGTGAAGTTGAATGAAGAATTGATACCATCAAGGGTGAATGGCAGTAGGTTGAAATTGTATAGGGACAACCCTACCATGGTAGCTTCGCTCTAAAAAGAAAGGAGGAAAGTCTTAGTGCCACCTGCAATTGAAAGTGGGCACTTGAATATAAACTACACCGCAGAAAAAAGCTTCGACATAGGAAGGTTACTTCGCGACAATTAGGAGTATGCCAAAGTTCGTAAGAACCACGACACAAGAAGGATTGTTCACTACAATGAAACTTGTCGAAGTTCGCTGAAAATATGACCATTAAAAAAGGAAACTGGCCATTGGAGGAGCGTAAAATTGCATTTATGGAGACATTTTGGCAAGAATCTATAGATAGATATGCAGTTAATAAACAAAATCCGAGCAAGGTCTAGGATAATGATGGGGTTAGAAGATCAAGAATGTTATAAGTCCTGTCAATATCTGATCCTAACTTAAACAGGAATGCAACAACTTACAGATATAATGATAAACACAGAGATGCAACAAAAAAACACTTCATTTTATTAATAGAAAAATATCGAACTATGCTTACAAACAGAATGGAAATAAAATAGCTCGGGAAATGGTAGCTTATCTCTGAGAAGAGATATGGCGGTTAGTTGCCTCTGAACTGAGTTACAATGAGGATAAAGGTCCTTTTATTATTGAACAATAAGAGAAAACCATAAACAACCAAAACCCTAACCCGAGGAGATGTAACACCAAGAGTTTATGGGCCCCGTTAGGGTCAATTGGGCAGCCAACTTCCCGAGCTCGTAACTTGGTCATATTATCTCTGTTTGATGTGTATGATACCTCATTGGAAAGATCTCTCTGAGGACTACGAATGATAGTGTGATTTCCTTCGCAATTTCTAAAGTAATTTTTCCAACAAAAAAAAAACATCGTTTATGGCCTCAAAACAGCGCCTGAAATTCAGGACCCGAAAAACTGCCAAAAATAGTAAACTATGCTACAATTAAGGAAACAGATGAAACTGACTAGGGGTATAAGTGGAATATCCACCTAGATCATTCCTCCCCCCTTAGGAAGCAATGGTCCCCATTGCGTGCGGAGCCTTTATGAGGTGAGGAAACTTCTGTTGAACCTTGTCCCTGGTGAACCATTTGCCCTGGTGAAGGAGCTCGCCTGCTTTGACAATTCGATATAGTAGTATCCTCTGTTTCTGAGTGTTCTTAATTTGTGTATCCATGATTTGATTATTTTTGGCCTATTCCATGCAGTCCAGGTTGAACTTTGTTGGTGTGAGTTGTTCTGCAATGTCAGATGTGTCTAACAATGGTGCGAAGTATGGTCGAAGGTGATCCACATTGAACACTAGGTGCAGGCCAAGGAATGGGGGAATGTTGAGCTTAAATGCATTGTCTCCCAATACCTTGGTAATGGTGTAAGGATCATATCATGTTAGTCTGAGTTTCCGATAGGCTCTGGTAAGGCATTCCTTCTGCAAATGCAACCAGACTTTGTTGCCCACCTGAAACTTGTGTGGCACCTGATGTTGATCATGTCGCTGCTTGTACTTGCCATTTTTCATAATGGAGTGGCGATATATCGCCCTGTTGGGTAGAGGTGCTTCGAGAGTTAGATCAAATGAATGCTTGAGTTGATAATGCAATGGCCCTGTGGGTGAGGAGAAGATGTCCCTATATTCTTTCATGGTCATATCCACCTGCTTCTGCTGCATGGTGGAACCCTTCCGAGAGCCCATGGATATGGCTATGATCTTCCCCTCTCTTTGAGAGTGAACCAAAAAGAAAATAAATTTCTTAGTTTGGGAGATGATCTTACTGCATTTCTTACCAGAGATTAAAGAGGTGATGGTAGGTGGGGCTACCTCTAGTATCTTATATAATGTATTACCCAAAGAAATAATAATAGCGCAAGGCCTTGACTCATATATAGAATTTCGCTTCCACAAGTATGGTTGGCCTAATATTACATCACAAACATCAAGAGGAGCAACATCACATAATACCTCATATGTGAAGGGCTTGATGTTGTAGGGAAGGTGACACTGCTAGCTGACTTGGAGATCTCATCCTTGGTGAAGCCCCTCGATACTATATGATTGTGGGTATGATGTGATCGCTAGGCCTAACCACTTCACAACCTCTGTTGAAATGAGGCTCTTTTGGCTCCCACTGTCAACAATAAATTACAACGGTGAACCCTTCACCCACATCTGTGAGTGGAAGAGATGCTCCCCCTCCTCTAGATCTTCGAGCTCATTCTTCTAGATCTTGGTGGTGGCAACAGTGGCGTTAGGCTCCGCATCAATAATTTGCTTCTCTTTGTCATTCCTCTTGTCGGGTTCTGACTCAGGGTCAGAACATGCATCTAATTTTGAAGCCTTCAACTCGGCCACTAGTGATTGCTTGGCATGACAATCACTTGTGTTGTGAGTGGGGCTCTTATGGAACTCACACCACCTTCCTGCGTCCTTCTTTGACTTCATGGTGTTGTTATTTTCTTGCGAGTTGTCATGGGTAACCAAGACTTGGCTTTATCCTTGGTTCTACAGTTTGGGGACGTCCTTCTATTGCTTCAAATTCGTGGATCCAAAGTTTTGCTTCTTCTGTTTAAAATTTTGCTCGATCTTGACAGTGTATTGGTACACTGTGTCGAGCGAGGAGATGTCAAAGGACTCCATCTCTTCCTAGATGTATCTGTGTAGGCAGTTGCGGTATTTGAGTACCAAATACCGTTCAGAATCCTTGATACCCAACTTTGTGCGAAGGGTATGAAAAATATTGGTAAACTCTTACACGTCTTGGTCCCTTACCTGTCGCAGTATGGTCCACTTTATGTACTTATCCTCATAGCTCCCAACAGGGTAGTATTGTTCCTTGATGGCGTCCCAAAACAAATTCCAAGTGGGTGCGGCTGAAAACCGTGAGGGTTTCCTCTCGTCCTTCTGCTCACAGGATGTTTCCCACCAGTCCTTGACGTGGGGAGCAGCTTTGAGAAGTGCAAAAGTAATCTTTTCTTGGCTGGAAAAATCATGAACATAAAAATACCCTTCTAGTAGATTTAACCATTTATCTGCGACATCTGCATCTATCTGACCCTCAAATATGAGGATTTCAAAGTTAACTTGTACCTTAAAGGGTGTGGCACTTCCAGAGTAGCCATTGGAAGTAGATGTTTCACCCCTGGGTATCCACTGAAGGATCTGGGAAAAGTTGTCGATCATCGCGTTCCTTTATCGCTCGAGGGCTTCTTCCGCCATGGGAGGTCGTCGGGTTTTGTGAGTCTGATCTTGTAATGGTTCAACCAGATCGAGTCGTAACTCCTTATACCCTAACCTCGTTGGGGGCATGCAAAGAAAAAAAAGAAAGAGCATACTGCTCTGATACCACTGATCCGAACTTAAACAGGATTGCAACAACTTACAGATATAATAATAAACACAGAGATGCAGCATAAAAACACTTCATTTCATTAATAGAAAAATATTGAGCTATAATTACAAATAGAATGGAAATAACATAGCTCGGGCAATGGTAGCTTATCTCTGAGAAAAGATGTGGAGACTACATGCCTCTGAACTAAGTTACAATGAGGCTCAAGGGCCTTTTTATTATTGAACAATAAGAGAAAACCCTAACCCGAGGAGATGTAACACCAAGAGTTTATGGGCCCCGTTGAGGTCACTTGGGCAGCCAACTTCCCGGGGTCATAACTTGGTCATATTATCTCCATTTGATGCGTATG
>APFE030600968.1:17873-64638 GCA_000404065.3 Pinus taeda | reverse complement strand
AAAAAAAAAAACATCATTTAGGGCCTCAAAACGGCTCCGGAAGTTCAGGACCTAAAAAATTGCCAAAAATAGTAAACTATGATACAATTAAGGAAACATATGAAACTGACTGTGGGGTCTAGGTGGAATATTCATCTGGATCAAGATTTGGGCACTTTGTTATTTGAGAGCTCAAAAATCGATAAGTATTGAGAAATTGCAGAAGTCGTGCTACTGCATGAACACTTAAGAGCTCATTCGCATATTCAAAGCGAGAGGTATAGAGGGAATGATGGAAGCTACAACACCATCTGGTACACCCACAACATCACCCCTCATGCATGTTGGGTTGTGATATATTCTTTCCACGACTAATAGGTTGGCGAACCTACCTATGGTTTTCGGTCCATGGTTTTGGACGCGATGGTTTTCGGTCCATGGTATTGGATGCTTCGGCATGTATAAATATGTATTGTAACATTGAAAGGAATATAATGAAAAATCAAGCTAGTAGTCTCGGTTTTGAGATCAAGTGGGAAATCTCTGTGTATATGTGTTTTATGTGTTATGCTCTCGCATTTTTATTTTTCCTGTGATTTAGAATTCGTATGCAGGTAATTTCTGTACGGGGTTAAAACCTACAATTTCACACTAACAAATGGCAGCTCCACTAGTGTAATAACAAATTTCTTGGGTGACTAAAGTTTATATAAATTTCAATGTTTTCTACAACTATTTATAGCCTCTCAATTTCTATTTATAGTTTTCTTTCCCTTTTTGTCAAATTTTCATATTCTGGTGGTTTTTTGGTTCTTTCTGCAAGTGATAGGCACCATCCAACCAGGAGACAGAAAAATATGTGCGAGATATGCCAACCAAGAGTCCCAGGAGAAAAAAACAATTTTCAACCCCAAATTTGCATTCTCGAGTGCACTTCTTGGCCCAGTAACTATGTTTTCCACTATTTCCAAGTCAATACCTGTGTTTTGAAATTTTTCCGAGATTTTTTCAAAAAAAATTCAGACTTGCTGAGAATGTTGTGTGTAGACTGGGAAGGGTTTATTATCTCTATTTCAGTCTCCCCTAGGCCTATATTATCTTATTATTTCTATTTTAGGAATTAAAAATCCTCCTAGGGTTTAGAGTACACCTCCACATTGTTAGGAAGAGATTAGTTGGGTGAGGAGTCTAGGGTTTCAACATTTTTAGCCACTAATTTTCAAAGTCCAATCCATTAGTTTACAACACTTTTGTATAGGTTTATTTCACCTTTTCTCCCTTTAGAGTTTTATTTTTTCCTTTCCCCCTTAGGATCCTCTTAAGCATCCTAGGTTTTGGATCTTCATACCTCCTTTGCAGCATTTGTCACCTCTGGTTTTTGTTGTGCATCTACACCATTTACAACAAATTAGTGACTCTATATCTTAGTCCCTTTGACATTAGGTATTTTAGGAATTTTATGTGTCTTTTAGTAGCTTGTTTATCTTCTCTTGCTTAGCTTCTTGATAGCCTTTTGGGTGGGGTTTTGTGTGCTTGATTGGTTGTTTATTTTTCTGTCATTTTTAGCATTATTTACAGTATTTCAACACTTTATTTTTAGCAGCATGTGGCATCATAAAACATGCTCAATTAACTCATGCACTTGACACACTATTTTCGCACACTCACACCCTAAGTGAATATGAGCTTAGTTAACACCGCCAAGCCAAGACTTGAAACACTACACCTTAATAATTCAACATGCATAGATTAAGCCCACTTGGGCACCAAGGCCAAACAATCTTTGTAGTTTAGTTGTAGGATCAGTTGGATAGGCTTCCAATAACACCCATCGATTTCTTACATTGAGACATAGAAGTTGACATATTAGGGAGCTTAAACTCCTTCACCATCCCACAGTCCAAATTCGAGGTGTGTCAGAAACTCAATTCATAGGGGGTTCGGCTAGGTCATCGTGTAAGTGGTTCTCCTTGGGGCTACCCAACCTGTGGAAGGGAATCTCATGCATTGGATGATCACCAAGAAGCTCAAGATTGGACCACGCGTGTGGGACGAAGGTAGCCGTAGTGACAAATCTTAGGAAAACACCCTATAGGACTAGTTGTGGGAAGCAGATGGTTCTCTACCCTACCTTTCTCTAGACAGCTCTGCTTGTGGGGATGAGATTCTGTCAAGTAAGAAGTTCTTTGGAAGGACATCTAAAACAATAGATTAAGGATTGTTTGAGGATTTAGACCACCTATAGGATGTGCTTGCTTGTATTAGAGTAGCATCTTTAATATATTTAGTTTACACTTAGCACCACTACATTAGGTGTTTTCTTGTTGTTTTTTCCTCTTTTACTCCTATCATCACCCTGTAGTCCTTAGAGTCATCATTGTGACCCTAGGTGTTTGTCATGGAGAATTCGAGGTCGTCGCCCTCAATTTCCGTTAGGACATATTACTCCTCCCTGTTGAGTTAGAGTTCATCCTCCCAGTCCTCCACCAAGTCATATTTCTGACTCTCGTTCTACTGATTCTTTGAGTTCTTCATTTGATTTCGCATCTTTTCAACCCCATACCACCACCATGATAGGCATCAATGTGGGTGCGGGAAACCAAGGTGCTAACCCAGGAACTAACCAAGGTAACCCCACAAGCAAAACCTCTACCGGTATGGTCACTCCTACTCCATTTCTTCCTTTTATGGTTGGTTTGAGTCTCCTAATTTCAGCAAGTTCATCAACAATCCTCTTCTCCATGATCCCAATTGGCCAATTATGCCTACTAAACTCCCTTCTGACATCCCTAAGTTTGAAGGTAATCCTGGAGAATCTCCCACAAAAAACGTTTTCTCATTCCATATGTGGTGTTCATCTAATCATATCACTGAAGACTCCATCTATCTTTGTCTATTCCAACGCACTCTTACTGGAGTTGTTGTTAAGTGGTATGTCAATCAACCCAGAGCCACTCATTCCACTTTCACGGCTCTTGCCAAATATTTTCTTTCCTATTTCCAGTTACCTCTCCATCATGACACAGGTACCAAACTATTGACTTCTTTCCGTCAAAATTCTATCACTCGCCTATCCGACCATGTTCAAGAATGACGTAGAAGGAGGAGCATATGTAGAGCTCATGAATTCGAACACCGTGTCTATATGGATTGGTTCCCTAGATTTCTTTTCGCCCCCATAGCTAAATATGTTGCTTCTCACTTCCCTCAATCTGAGGAATATGTGCTTCAAGTAGCCTTGAAATTTGATCTAGTCTATGCCCAGTCAGGTTATATTTATATTGTAATTCTCTATCTACCTCAGCCTAGTGCTGCTAATGCACCGGGGACATCTCATGTTGAATATGGTATCGTTGGAACCATTTCACACCCTCAAGTTCAACCATATGCTCCACCTCTGAGGAGTTATCGTCAACCCCTAGGAGGGACCAGTTCCTCTTACACTTATCCTTCCCCCAATCCCCCACATGGAAACCTTTATCCAGGTCCCAGCACATTATATTAGGGATAGTTGTTGTTCCACTTGTTTATCTTAATGTTGCCCCATCTCCTTATTATTTGTATGCATCAACTAGCACTCCAACCTCGTCGGCACTAGTGACCCATGCCTCCTCCACCTCTGCCATAACAACAACCTCCTCCACAAGTTCAAGTGTATGCTCAGCAGAGCAAAACCAACCTCCATAACCCCAAGAAATGGAACAAGTGGAAAGGTAACTAGAACCAAAAATATCAAGGTAATCAAGGTAGCCAAGGTCCACCACCTCGGGGAAACCAACCCAATCCCGCAACCCAAAAACAAGGCAAACAACTCAAGCAAAACAAGGGTCTTCGTATGAACAAAACTTGTTCCTATTTTGGAATATATGTCCATTATACTCATGAGTGTCCCATTTTACCTTAGATGTGTCAAGCATGGGAAATGCAAGCAACTACTTCTAGAGGATCGCAACCCATAGCTCCTCCTCCTCCTCCTACTTCATCTCAACTTATTGTGCTTACCAATCCTTTTCCTTACCAACGATATCTTGTTGCTCGACCCACACAAGGTCATGCAGCTCCCCCACCTCCACCATTTGGTCACAATGATTATCAAATTTTTATGATGAATTTTGATGAGGTTAATACCAAACAAGTCAACCTTCAAACTTGATTGTGCCAATATGACAAACCACCTGCTAATTCAATGACTAAGTCCTAACCTCAAGTTTCTATCGAGCCTCTATCATCATAAAATGGTACCTTAAAGATCCCTCCACCTAAGGTAGAGGTTATCCCCAAGATCCCCAAGGGTATGTTACATTGAAACGTTGCTTCTGCTAAAGCTTCCCATAACTATAGCATAGTAGATGACTTGGCGGAATCTCCTACTGACATGCCAACACTAGAAGTCCTCTAGACATTACCATCCCAATGGAAAGCTCTACTCTTTTCTTTGGGTGTTGTGGATCCCCATAATTATTGTATGATTGCCTTTAACATTGACAAGTTGGAACATCCTCTCCTACCTTCATCTATTGCATTTCAAATACCAGTCTCCATAAGAAATGTCATTGTTCAGCAGTGTATGAAGATGCCTCGACCTGTGTTATGGCTACTACTATTTGGAAGCAACTTGGTTCCCTGGACCTATCCCCATCCACCATCACTCTTCATGCTTGGGACAGACATTCCTCACAACCCCTTAGCTTATATCGCAACTATCCTATCACTGTTGTTGTCATGACTATCTCTATTGACATTGAGGTCATTGATGGCCCATTAGATAACAACATCCTTTTAGGTCATATTTATGCCTATGCTATGTTAATTGTCACATTTTTGGTTCACTATAATATGTGCTTCCCTCATAATGGAAAGATCGTAATTATCGATCAGCTGACATACTATGATCTGAAATCTCAATCTTCACCTCATTCCACCATCTAATCAATGATTGATAATCAGACTATCTCGTCTCTCACCAGTGTCTCTCCTGGAGTCCACAAATATTCCACCTTGCTTGGTGCTTATTATGGTCCACCACTTACTCCTTCTGAGACTAGCTCATCCAGTGTTTGCATGCTTCAAGCATCACAGGCTTCCCATAAGTAGTTTGGTATGCCTTTACAATAGCCAGCGCCTCCACAACCTATTGTTCCCAACTCAACCCAGCCTTCTGGTACTACTACTCAAGGACCATTTCCTTCTACTGGTATCTCTCCTATTCATTTTCAACCCAGAACCATTCCCCCAAGTCTTAACCATCTCGGATCAGCTCCCCCAGGTCATCACCCATTTGGTCAAGTACCATTCTTATTCCCACCTCAGGAGTTTATTCTACAATTGTTATGGCTACATTAGGTTTACCTAACATTACCTTGGGGATCCCAGTCTGGTACATTGATCCTCCTGCAAACACTCCCCCAAATCAACTCAAACCTTACACTGCTTTGATCCCAGTTCAACCTATTATTCCTACCCATTCCTTTGCTTCAGTTCCACAGCAACCTCAACAAGAATCTATTCCTATTTCGAAAGCATCTAGTGAGGGGGGGGGGGAACCTAGAAAATGGGAATGAAAGACAAGACACCCCAAACAACTCTATCCCCTCCTAAGCCTCCAAAGCCTATTCCTCCATGTGATTTATGTGATGTTTCTGGTAATGCCACCAATAATTATCCTGAACTCCCTCATATCAAGAATGTGGTCTTTGATACCTTCCCTGATTCTAACATTCTTGAGGTCCATATCACCTTACCTGATTCAGCTAAGAATAACAGATCATTATGCACGAATCACCCATGTGCTTTGTGTGATAATTATGGTCATTATTCTGATTATTGTCACCATCTCTAAGACTTTCGTGATACGCTTCAAGTGCTTCACAAATTAGAGGCCACTCGTAGTGATTCCACCTCTCCTCTACCTGCGAGTTCTGGTCCCACTCCTATGTCAGAGCAAGATGTCTCTCAACTACCCATCATGATCCCTCCCCTTGATGTTGCGATGATGGATAGTACCGCTCCTATTCTCTACCAGTCGTCACCCATGGGATCGATATTTTAGGACTCTCTAGATGTCTCCTATTGTGATTTTCTTAAACCTTCTTTGACGAACACTTCAGTCTCAACATTGGTAGATGTCACATCTACTAGTCACCTATCTCCCAACCTTGATGGTGTGTATATAAACCTTATCTCTCATGCAAATACCTCAAGTAGCTCCTCTTCATCATGTTGTCCCTCTTACTCCAATCCCCCCATCTTCAATTCTAATAAATACATCATGGAAGCCATGAACACCCCTGGTTATCCTTAAGATGATATGCATCATCATGTGTATTTCTTTCCGCATTCAACCCGTGACCAATATGATGTGGAATCAAAATACTTCATTCATGGTGACGTCAATTGGTTTAAAAAACCCATTCCTACACCAGAAGCTTTTGAAGAAGGAAATATGGTTAATATTTCCCCTACCATCAAAATTAACATTTTGAATAAACTAGGGATCGAAGAAAATATCATCTTGGGGGCACAATGTACCCAGAAAAAAATTGATGCTTACATTAAGTTATTCATATAATTTTGTGATGTTTTCACCTGGTCTTATTTTGAAATGCCCAGACTTGATCCTGCCATTGTTGAACATCACATCGACACTTTTCTTGATGCCATCCTTGTTCACCAAAAGAAAATTCCTATCCATCCTTCCAAATGTGAAGATATCAAAGCTGAAATTGATAATCTCAAGTAGTTTGGTTTCATCTATCCTAGCGAATACACCACATGGGTGTCCAATCCTATTCCCGTTCTTAAGAAACAAGGCACCATTCGTGTCTGCACAGACTTTCGCAATCTCAACAAAGCTTGTCCCAAATACAACTTTCCCACACCATTCACATACCAAATCATTGATGAGAGTGTGGGGCATGAAATTATTTCTTTTATGGATGGATTCTTCGGATATAACCAGATATGTATCTATTATGTCGATCAGCTTAAAATTTCTTTCACTAGTCCATATGGAAATTTCACTTATAGGGTCATGTCTTTAGATTTAAAGAATGTTGGGGAAAATTTTTAGCATGCCATGTCTTATTGTTTTCATGACCAGACTCATATTATCCTTCATATCTATATGATCTCACCACTCGTTCCAAACTTCAGTCACAACATCTTCATGATTTGCATACAATATTTCTTTGATGTCGCAACTATAATATTCACCTCAACCCCCTTAAGTATGTATTTTGCATCCCTATCGATCGCCTTTTGGGCTTCATTATGTCCAAAGATGGTATCACTTTGGACCCTCTCAAAGTTCAATCCATTCTCAAACTTCCTCCTCCTCGTACCCTTCGCCAGTTGCAAAGCCTTCAAGGCAAAGCCAACTTTCTTCATAGGTTTGTACCTGATTATGCCACCATGGCACATGGGTTCCTTAGACTCCTTAGATCTAATACTCCATTTATTTGGGATGACCAAACTTAACAGTCTTTCGATGACCTCAAACATGCTATCACTTCTGATCCCTCAAATAGTTCACCTGACTTTTGAGAGGCATTTCATCTTGTATATCTATGTGTCTGCTTATTCGATCGTTCGGGTCCTAATCCAAGAATATTCTGCTGGAAATGAGCATGTCATCTATTACGTCAGTAAGAACCTTCATGGTCCCTTTATGTCTTATTCACATGAAGAAAATTTGGCTCTGGTTATTGTATTCTTTGTTCAAAAGATTCGTCATTATATCCTAACATGTACCACCAAAGTTGTGACCAATTCCAACCCCATGGCCTTCCTATTGAGTCAACAGATCATTAATGGGAAGTACACCCATTGGATCATTATTCTTCAAGAATTCAATCTCGAATTTGTCACACCCAAGAGTAAGAAAGGTTTAGCCCTTGCAGAATTCATTTTTGAATTTCCCACTGGTGCGCCTGATCCGCCGGTAAATGATGATATTCTAGATGAACACTTGTTCACCATTACCTCAAATTATCCTTGGTATGGTGACACCCTTACTTATCTGCGAACCTAGAAATTTCCCCCCCATCTCACTTGTGATGATTGACGACGTATTCGACATAAAGCACCTCGCTACCTCCTCATCAGTGACAATCATTATTGTTGTAGTGCTGACATTGTCCTTTGTCGTTGTCTCACCTATATTGAAGCTGAGAAAGTGCTCAATGCTTGCCACAATGGTGCTTATGGTGGTCACCTCTCCAGAATGGCCACTTCCTAGAAAATCATGTGCGCTGATTATTTTTGGCCTTCTCTCTTTCGTGATTACATTGAGGCTTTCAAACACTGTCCTAATTGTTGGCATTATGATGCATGTGTTTTCCTTAATGGAAACTCACTTGTAACAGAACAAGTATATGGTAACTAAACGAATCCACAGGTCAGTTCGGAGGTGATAGAATGATGGAATAGAATACCAAAATGATGGGTCAAAGGTTTACAGATCATAATCAAAAGTTTGATATAGGTTAATATTTGAAAATCTATACGTGAGTTCCTCACGGCCAAGTCGCGTATACACGCGAGTTTGGTGAAGCAAAGTAGCATGTAGTTTTGACACCATGGTATTCTAAATATCAAGGGTCCTTACCATGGTATTGGCCCATAGTAATGAGCATGACGATGAATATTGATCCCATCAAAGATTACCACCGACACTAGTGTAGTTTTGACTTGTGGTATTGGATAAGGGCTAAACTATATAAAGATGTGAAGATCAAAGTGCTAGGTGTGCAAGTGAAAGGATTTTTGATGAATACTTCAATCTGAAGTATATTTGCAATGTAAGGGCCATAATTGTCACATAGATCTGAAATAATTATGCACCGATGAATACAATGATGGATCAAGATCATGATACCTAAAATGACTTTTCATTGTATGATCTTCTCATGGATTGACTAGATCTAAGTACTCACACATGTTTTTAACTCTGAATATTATGATCTGGGTTTTTTTGAAGTTCTAAAGAGATGTGTAATTTTAGGTCAAAATTTGCAGATCTATACACTGGTTGGTACCGGGAAAAGAGCATATACACGTGGGTTCGTTCCTTCAATGTCGCGTATATAAAGTAAGGGTTTATGTTCATAAATGAATGATCAACCTGATCGATGTTTTTGATTCTTTGTTGTTTGTCAATGATGTCCTCCTGTTGATCTGGGTTGAGTGATAATGCCTGAAGTAGAACTGATTGAATGATGAAGTTGAATTTGCTTACATGTTGATTCGTTGAAAATATTATTGATGTTGTTGACTGTATGAGGATTTTGTAAGCTAACAGAATATTTCAAAATATCTCCAGTAAAATCTGTGTCTGATTCAGAATTACAAGTTTTAATTTTTCAGTATATTAATATTTGTACGTGGGTTTCTCTACAGAAAAGAGTGTATACACGCAGGTTGCCTTAAGTGAAGTAACATATACATTTTGGCATTTTAATGATGAGGGTTGCAGTTGATTCTATGTGTTTAAGCAGTATTCTAAGTTCAATTTTGTGTACTGGTTACAGTGATCTGACTATTCCAGTTGATTGTTTGAGTTTTGATTAAGTGTCAATTGATTGGGTTTCAGTAATTGGTTGATTCAATTGCGTCAGAGATTGATGATTGTACTTATAGTGATGAATTACAGTTTGATTTTTGAGCTTAAGTGTTGATATTGGATCTAGTGTAAAAATTTATGAGATGTGGTCCATGCATGTTGCTGAAGGTTGGAGCCTTCAATGAGGAAGTCGAAGATTCTTGCCAATAGTAGCTGGTGATCAGATCAAGGGGTTAGAGCTGCCTTCCAGTAGGAGTTGGAGAATGAGTGAAGGTTGTAGCCTTCAGCAGGTAGGTGTCTGTATACTGGTGAGTCTGCACTAGTACAAGAATGTAAGAAGTTTTTTATATTAATAAGATTTGAAGACTGATATGACAACAACAGTGGTTTTTCTCCCACATTGGGTTTCCACCTTAAATCTTGGTGTTCATGTGTGTTACTTATGTGTGATACTTTATTATATTCTTAATGCACTTATTTACTACTTATCAAATCCCTGATAAATCTATTACATTCTGGTTCAAGTTTAACAGATAAAGAATTAGTTGTTTTACAAGTTTACTGAGCATACACTAGTTTCTTTTACAACAGTCACATATATATGCTAGTTGGGTTCAGTAAAGTGGCATATAAATTTCAGAAAAGAAAAGTATTATTGTGATTTTTTAAATGTTGATTCACCCCCCCCCCCTCTCAGTAACTTTCCCAACACTAATTTCCATTTATATGTTCCTAAGGCGCAATCTCCACCTTCTCCCCTCCAGCCAGTCATCACAGTTAGTCCTTTATGTAAATGGGATATTGACTTTATGGAGTTTCGACCCCCATCTAATAATAACCACAAGTATATTATCGTGGTTGTCAACTATTTCACCAAATGGGCTAAATCCATGCCAATGTTCAAAAACATTGTGGCTACTGCAACCCTCTTTTTATTTAACCATGTTATCACTCGATTTGGGGTTCTAAGAAAATTAGTCTCCTACTATCGCCGACACATCGAAGATGAGATATGGCATGAGCTATCCTCTCTGTTGGGCTTCGAACACCAATATTCATCGTCTTACTACCCCCAAGGAAATGGCCAAGTTGAAGCTGTCAAAAAAATTCTTAAGGCTATGCTTTAGCAGAAGGTGAATAAGCACAAGACCAATTGGCATCTAATACTCTTCCTTGCTTTGTGGGCCTGTATAACTTATGTCAAAACTGCCACTGGGTTTACTCATTTCCACCTTGTATTTGGAGAGGAGGTAGTCTTACCAATCGAGTGTGAAATCCCTTCCCTCCACCTTTTCATCAAACTCCTCCCAAACACCCAACCTCTAGTACAATGACTTATCATGCTTGAGCACACCAATGAAGACCGTCATGTTGCATCGCAAACCATTGAAGTGACCAAAAAATGCATCAAAGCTCAGTATGACCAAAAATTCCACCCTGTTGGAAATAATACTGAGAGGGGGGGGTGAATCAGTGTTATCAAATCAAACACTTTTTCATTTCCATACTCATATTCATATACGCTACTTCAGTTAAGGGAACCTGCATGTACACGCAACTATGTCTAATGCAACTAGCGTATATCTAGTCGATTTGATAATCACCCTATGAGTGACATCAGTTGAAGTTGTATTAAACAAAAGGTATTGCAGAATCATGTGCCGGTGTGTGTTCTATGTTATTTAAGCAACGGATCGATCATATTGCCAATACACAGACAACAGAGAAACACAGTAAGCAACCATAAAGACACAAGTAATTTTAATAAGGAGTTCACCCTATTCTCGAGGGCTACGTCTCCGATCCAGCTTTCAGTGGTGGCCTTGTTTTATTGTGTCTTTAAACAGAGAATTACAATACAGGGACTCAATGTGCATTCTCCTGAAGCAGGTTTTGCTTGGTAGGGTGGTTCTTTGATTCTCCAAGCCACTGGAGTACACAGTCTCTTCTTCCCACCAGCTCTGTGACCTCTTGGTCTACAGTGGTAAGAGCCCAACGTGTTTCTCAGCCCAGATAGATCCCTCTACGGGATGGCTCGAATTTCTCAAGCTCGGTGGTGCTCAATGTTGTCACTGCATCAGCTCGGCCCTCTGTCTCTTCTTGCTTTTCTCTTACTTTACTGCCTTCTTCTCTGTGTATTATGTCCTCCTCTCAGGATTCTAGTCTTTTTCCTTCGTCTCTCAAATCTCACTCTGACTTGACTGTGTATTCTGTCTCTATTCATGGCTTGTAGCCATTCGTTTCCATGCCTGTTCGATTCCTCTTCCGCCTCTGCAAATTCACCTTCTGCAGCTGCACTTGGAGTTCCCTATTCGGCGTCAGCATGAACGCTCAAGGAGTGGCCACATGTCCTCATCTGAACAGCGCCAGCCTGCTCGTCAGTTTGTTTCTTCGGTTATGTTGTGGATGCATTCTTCCTCCACCGTGGCGGTCAAATAGATTCCAAATCCCTTTAGAACACAGCTTAATTCCCTGTCGATTCTGCTTCCTCCATCGGGCGCAATCTCAGCCATCCAATCTGGGCTCCTCTAGATCCAACATCATATGCACATCCTGCGCGGTTGACTTGCTCAACTAATAATGCATGATCAATGGTGATTTTCTCTCACCTCCGTCACCATGCATCGATCGTTGAGTGGGATCACTCCGCTCTTCTCAAAAACCATTTACCGTTTGAGGGCGCCCCGATCAATACCATTGGTTTCCAGAGTATGGATCCCACCTTTTTCCTTTTAGCACTTTTCGTTTCTCCGCCCGTGGTTCTCCAACTACCAACGCAACTGAGTGCTTAAGGCTCCTCCATTTCGGCCCTGTTCGCTCAGCGATGTGTGATTGGCGCTAGGTGCTAATCACGCATCAAAAATCACCTCCTTTTCCCGATCCGGGGCTCCCAGGGGCTACTTTGACCTCCTGCACAGTCTCCATGGGCCTCAGTCAGCGCGCTTTGACCAAGGTCCTCGTCGTTCCACGTTGGTTGCCATTGCCACTAGTTCAGGGTGTTTTTTATCGTTGTTTTTGGAATTTTTAGAGATTTGTCCCGACTTGATACAGTCATGGTTCTTTGCAAGTATTTAATGGATCCAATTCGGATCACGACCTTCCCACTGAAAGATATTTTGGACCACCAAAAGTTGGGTTTTCTTCAAGCATCGACTAATTGAGGAAACTGTTGTCTCACTTGCCCAATATCAATCCACTTCGCACTGCTAGGCTTCGAACCTTTAACCCAATCCTAAGGTATTCCACTTGTCCACTGCAATTCATCCTTACCTTCCTATCCAACATTGTGTCTTCCTGTAATTCATTAATATATTCAAGTAGCAGGTCATCAATAGAAGGTAATTGACTCTGCTCTTCAGGGTACTCAATCATTGAAGGTTCAAACAACCTCAAGCAATCTACATTCACGATTGAGTAGATGTGCATGTAAGCTAGTAGATCAAGGCGAAAAGCATTTTCACCAATCTTCTCAAGTGTCCTGACGGGTCCATACCTGATAGGTTTTAGCTTTTTACTTTCACCTTGCATCCTGTCCTTACTGATATATAGCCAGACTTGGTCTCCAACTTGAAAACTACGCTCCATCTAATGCTTATCGTGCCTAGCCTTATACTTGGCCTGGCTCTTTTCCAGTTTTTCCTGTACTACCTGGTGGATCTCCTAGATCTGTTCAATGAACCTAGTTTCCTTGTCCACATCAGTGTGTCTATCAACCATGGTATCTTTACCAAAGACAAAATCCAAAGGAGACCTTGGTATGAAACCAAAACAGGCCTCAAAAGGAGATCTTTGTGTAGAAGATTGTTTGGCTCTATTGTAAGCATGTTGCACATAACACAAGTGTTCATCCCAAAGCTTAGGATGTTTGTTGCAATATCCTCTCAGTAACTGGATCACTGTCCTGTTAACTACCTCTATCTGGCCATCTATTTGTGGATGAAAAGTTGTACTTTTCTTTAATTTGGTGTCCATTAGTTCCCACAGACTTGACCAAAACTTCCCCACAAATCGGGTGTCTCGATCAGATACAATAGAAGTGGGTAATCCAAAATGAACCCATACATGTTCAAAGAACAATTTTGCAGTTTGTTTAGCTGTAATCCATTTACTATAGGGTATCAAAATACACATTTTGCTGAACCTATCCACAACAACATATAGATAATCATGACCTTTCCTAGATTTAGGCAGTCCTCCAACAAAATCCATGGAAATGCTTCCCAAGGGTGAGAAGGAGCTGGCAATGGAGTGTACAAGCCTAGTTTTCTGTTGCTGGGCTTTCTTTTCGCACACATAGCACATCCCTTTACATATCTAGAAATTGTCTCACTCATTCTCAGCCAATAGCAGAACCTTTGCAGTTGTGCAACCATTTTACTTACCCCAAAGTGACCTGATATCAGAGAAGTGTGTGCTTACCTAATTATCTTTACTCTCTCAGTTTGTGGAATGCGAAGTTTCCCACAATGATATAGGAGCCAGTCCTTCATGTGATAGTCCAATTCTTCTATTCTTTTGCCTTGACTCAAAGTTGAATATACATCTTTAAAGTCCATGTCCTGAGCATACTGTTCTATGTAGCTTTCATGCAACACAGAATTATGCTTAAGTATGGTAGATGCATTTATAATGGGTCTAGATAACATGGTCTGCAAACCCTGGTATGTATGCCCTTTTTGTATTTGATGACTAAATGAAACTGTTGTAGAAAACCCCATCCATCTGTACTGTCTTGATTGCTGCAACTTTGTTGGGAGTGTAGATATTGAGAGTGCTATGATCAGTATGTATTACTGTTTCTTTTCCCATTAAGTAATGTTTCCACTTTTTCACACTCTGAACTAATGCATACAATTCTTTATCATATGTAGGATAGTTAACTACTGCAGGATTAAAGGTTCTCAAAATGATAACTATGGGTTTACCGTGTTGTGTCAACACTGCTCCCATGGCATAGTCACTGGCATCAGTTTGGATCTCAAATGGTCTTTGTAGATCTGGCAGTGTTAGTACCGGTGTTGTACTAATCTTTTTTTTCAAGGTGTCGAAGGCTTTATGCTGTTTGCCTCCCCATTGAAACACCTTGTTCAATCCTATCAAGGCATGTAAGGGAGCTGCAATTGAGGAAAAAATTTAAATGAACTTCCTCCAATATTGTACTGCTCCTAAGAAGCTTCTCACTTCTGTAGCAGACTTGGGTTTAGGCTAGTTTACAATCACTGCCACTGATCTATTTTCAGTTCACCTCCCCCTACTATGTGACGCAAATATATTAGAGAGGTTTTTCCAAATTCACATTTGGAGAGTTTAACATATTTTTTTTTCTATTTTCAAAACATCTAATGTCTGTTTAACATGCCTTAAATGTTCTTCCCACGTTTTACTAAAAATCAGAATGTCATCCAAATACACAATAACAAAATCATCAAGAAAAGGTCTGAGTACATCATTTATTAATCTCATGAAAGTAGCAGGGCATTGGTCAAGCCAAAAGGCATAACCCGCCATTCATACAATCCTTGCTTTGTTTTGAAAGCAGTATTCCATGCATCTTGATCTGCAACTCTGACCTGATGGTATCCACTGTGCAAATCCAGCTTAGTGAAATAAATAGCTTCCTTTAGTTTATCCAAAAGATCATCTATGCGAGGAAGGGGATAACGATTTTTTATTGTTATCTTATTCAGTGCTCGGTAGTTAATGCACATTCTCCACGAGCCATATTTCTTTCTCACCAAAACGATTGGTGACCCACATGGTGATGTGCTAGGCCTAATGAACCCTTTCTCGAGCAACTCCTGCACCTGCCTCTTGATTTCAGCATTCTCTAAAGCATCCAACCTGTACATCCCAAGGTTAGGCAATGGAACATCTTACTGCAAAATAATATCATGTACTATTCCCTTTTTGGGTGGCATACCTTTAGGTTCTTGGAACAAAACATCATATTCTCAAACAATATTTTCTATATCAACTGGTTGATCAGCATTACAACCCTCAAATACATTGGTTTTATCAGGTTTCTTTTCCTTTACAACCATTAGTAGGAACTGTTTGCATGAGTTTATCATTATTTTCATCTGTCCTGAGTTTATGAGAGTATAATTATTCTTGAGCTTATGAGCTCTTACAAAGTATTCGATTCCACCTTAAAGTAGATACTTGTTCTCAACTCTATAGAAAATGGCCTTTCTATCATAAAGTAAGGACTTCCCAAAAAAATTCCACATATATCCAAAGGAATTACATCTAACTCAACCTCATCTCAAATTTGAACCAAAAGAAAAACTTGAGTTTGCACTGTCTAGTCACTGTAGTTGTGCTTTATCATTCAACCATCCTAATGGGGAATGGTTTCTTATGAAGGTGTAGTTCTAAATCCCAATTCCTTTACAATGCTTCAGAAATTGAATTTACTTGTGAGCACTATCATAAAGTATCAATCTTTTGAAATTTGGAAAAAACAACTCGAATATGGAAAAGCTCATGTCTTTTTCTCTCATGTTCTTCATCAATAACAGATTGAGCAGAATTACTAGTAGATGCTTCAGAATTCTTACCTTTTATACTTGTGGCTTCAATGATTGTTTCATCTCTCGAGTCTAACCCCAAATCTTTCTGAATATCTGCAACAGTATTCTTCTTCTTGCCCTCAAACTTCTTAGGTCTCAGCTCTGGATGTAGAATCCAATAGCGCTCATCATCATGCCCATCCTTTTTACAATGAGTCCATGAAACTTTGCTTTTCTGTGTAGTGTTAGCCTTCCTTGCCTTCCACTTCTTCTTTCTTTTCTCCTTTCTCTTGCTTACAGTGGGTTGGGATGGTCCCCCAACTTCTGGATTTCCATTATTTCCTCTAGCTTCTAGATGAGTAGCTTGTACAGATACCTCATCTATACTAGTGGGATTAAACATGAGGATGGTATGCCTCATGTAGCTGTGTAGACCACCAATGTACTTCAAAAGAGTTTTCGTTGAGTCTAATGAGATACCCAACATCAATGCTCTCTTTCTGAACTCTTGAGTATACCCTTGTACACTTTGCCCTTTCAACTGTCGAAGAGTTTGCCAACTCATCATGGCTTGTTGCATGTAGGCCAATGGATAGAACTGCTTTGTGATTGCAGCAACAAATTCACTCCAGATAGAGATGGTCTTCCCTTGCTTCTTCATATCAACTTGGATTATGCCTTCCCACCAAACCAAGGCAATGCCTCCTAGGTGTAAGCTTGCGAGATGAATCTTACTCTTGTCCGAGTCTATGTTCTGTACCCTGCAATACACATCAATTTGTCTAATCCAACTGTCCAACTTTTTAGAATTTAGCTCTCCATCATATATAGGCAAATCAAATTTAACATCTAGTTTAATCAAATATGCTTTCTTATTATGCATAGGACTATGAGGAGGTGTAGGAAAGCTTTCTTCTTCCCCTTTTCCTTTTGAGTGGTCATGGGAATGAGACTCATCTTTTTTTTATCTTGCTTCGAGCCTGACGAATCTTCATACTTATGCTTTCTAAAGTCCCTATACATTTCTTCTACCATGGACTTTATAGCTAGGAAACTTTCTATGAATTAAGGGTCTATCCATATAGAACCTTCCTCTAACATTGTCTTTCGAGAATAGACTCTCCCCATTTCAGGTTTAGTTTCCACCAACTTTCCTTCTCCTAATTTGAGCTTTGATCTAGTGAGCATTCACAGCTAAACCAACACAAACTTGTCTAACCTTACAGTCCAGAGCTCTGATACCACTTGATCTAATAATCACCCTATGAGTGACATCAGTTGAAGTTTTATTAAACAAAAGGTATTACAGACTCATGTGTCGGTATGTGTTCTGTGTTATTTAAGCAATGGATCGATCAGATTGCCAATACATAGACATTTAAATGGAAAGACAACAGATAAATATAGTAAGCAACCATAAAGACACAAGCAATTTTAATAAGGATTTCACCCTATTCTCCAGGGCTACGTCTCCAGTCCAGCTTTCAGTGGTGGCCTTGTTTTATTGTGTCTTTAAACAGAGAATTACAATACAGGGACTAAATGTGAGTTCTCCTGAAGCAGGTTTTGCTTGGCAGGGTGGTTCTTGGATTCCCCAAGCCACTGGAGTACACAGTCTCTTCTTCCCACCAGCTCTGTGACCTCCTAGTCTACAGTGGTAAGAGCCCAACGTGGTACAGACAGATCCCTCTATGGGGTGGCTTGAATTTCTCAAGCTCGGTGGTGCTCAATGCTACCGTTGTGTTAGCTTGGCCCTCTATCTCTTCTTGCTTTTCTCTTGCTTTACTGCCTTCTTCTCTGTGTATTCCATCCTCCTCTTGGGATTCTGGTATTTTTCCTTCGTCTCTCGGACCTCACTCCGACTTGATTGTGTATTCTGTCTCTATTCATGGCTTTTAGCCATTTGTTTCCATGCATTTTCGGTTCCTCTTCCCTGTTCGGCGTCAGCATGAACTCTTAGGGAGTGGCCACATGTCCTCATCTGAACAACGCCAGCCTGCTTGTTGGTTTGTTTCTTCGGTTACATCGTGGATGCGTTCTTCCTCCACCATGGTGGTCAAACGGATTCCAAATCCCTTTAGAATGTGGCTTAATTCCCTGTCGATTCTGCTTCCTCCATCGGGCACAATCTCAGCCATCCAATCTGGGCTCCTCCAGATCCAACGTCATATGCACGTCCTACACGGTTAACTTGCTCGACCGATAACGCGCGACCAACAACGGTTTTCTCTCACATCCATCGCCACGCATCGATCGTTGAGTGGGATCACTCTGCTCTTCTCCAAAACCATTTACCGTTTGAGGGCGCCCCGATCAACACTGTCGATTTCCAGAGTGTGGGTCCCGCCTTTGTCCTTTTAGCGCTTTTCGTTTCTCCGCTAGCGGTTCTCCAGCTCCCAACGCGACCGAGTGCTTAAGGCTCCTCCATTTCGGCCCTGTTCACCCAGTGCGCTAATCACGCATCAAAAATCACCTCCTTTTCCCGATTCGGGGCTCCCAGGGGCTACTTTGACCTCCTTCTCAGTCTCCATGGGCCTCGGTCAGCACGCTTTGACCGAGGTCCTCGTCATTCCATGTTGGTTGCCATTGCCACTGGTTCAAGGTGCTTTTAATCGTTGTTTTAGGAATTTTTAGATATTCGTCCTGACCTAATACAGTCATGGTTCTTTGCCAGTCTTTAATGGATCCAATTCGGATCACCAGTAAACTTATGATTCAATTAATCCATTAAATGTTGATCTTTAGTTAGTGCATCAGAACTTTATTAACCATATGAATAGTAGACATGTGCAATAAAATAGAACAGATCATCACACATAAGAAGCACAAATGAACACCATGATGTAAGGTGGAAACCCAATGTGGGTGAAAACCACCTGTTGCAATTCGTCTCTATATTCTTTTAATAAGAAACTTCTTTTTACAATATTTTGTACTGGTGCAGTCTTATACCAGTACACAGTCTTCTACATGTAGAAGGCTACAACCTTCTCTCATTCTCTAGCTTCTCCTAGAAGGGTGCTACAACCCCCTTAGCTCTTGTACTAGCTGATGTACTAGTACGTAGGTGCTGACCTACAGAAGGCTACAACCTTCTCTTTCTTCCTCTAGGCACCACGTTTCATAAATTTTCAAACTAGATACTTCTGAAGCATAATACCATAATCTGAAGGCCATGTTTCATCCAATTTTCATACTGGACCCATCAATATCATTGAAGCACATAATCAATCAACACTAGCATCATCAATCTCTGAATCACCCAATACTGAATCACTGAAACCCTGTCAACAAACTGCAGTCACCAGAACACAGAGAATAACACAGAACTCTACAACAATGTTCAGATCTAACTGTATCATCAAAAATTATGCATCAGAGTGCATACACTACTTGGAAGAGCCGAACCAGTGTGTATACACAACTTTACCAAAGCGAACCAGCGTATATGTCATTAATTACTTACTTATAACTTCGTTTCATTTCCTGACTTCAGACATACCCAGATCATTACATATACAAGGATAATATGTGTGTTAGCAACCAGATCTAGTTGATCATATCACATAAAGATAAGTCATTATGATCCTAATCCATTATTAGATCTCATCCATCAACACTGAAGCTAAACACAATCAACCAAACTGATATGCAGAATATTGACACCAATAACCAGTCATCAGGACTCATCAACAACCAGAACCACCTGTAACTTCAAACATCATAGCTCATATGGTATACGCTACTTAGATGTATCTAACCTACGTATGTACGCGCTTTTATCATAGTCAACCAGCGTATACATCTGTAAATATTCATTCATGATTTGCAGCTATTCCAAACTTGAGTTATACCCAGATCATAATATTTACAGAACATTACATGCGTCAGTATACAGATCTAGAATAAACATCATCAAACCATATAGAGATGATTCATTCCAAGCCATTAGATCCCGATCTATCCTTAGATCTTGTTCTCCATCAACCGCTGAGATTCCTCCTTTGCTCAGATCAAGCAAGGCATCATGAACCCATAACCTGCATACTGGATCTCATACTTCATCAGATATTCGAGACTTACTTCGTGCATTTGCATAATGATCTTCTCCTCCTTTTATAGTCTTAGGCCTTTACTCAATACCATGGTCCAAAACCACTTAGAACCAATACCTTGGACCAAATACCTGGGATCAACGCTTCAGACAAGATACCATGGATCACAATACCATGGTCCAAATACCACGAACCAAAACCAAATGGATGCGCCTTTCCTTGCATGAGAGTGTGTGTATATGTATACGCACCTTTTGGTTGGCTAACCCATGTGTATACGCGGCTTTATCAAGGGTAACCTCCATATATCTCTTTTTCTTCATTCTGTGAGCCTGAGCTGTGATCTATCATCTTAGTAAGTTGCCATCAAGGACAACACCTGTATCATAATTCCAATAATCTCCCCCTTTGGACTTGATGGCAAAGTTATCTTGCCATACTTAGAACTGTCATCTTAATGAGTTGTCATTGTTCATTACATCTGAACTGATTCCTTTGAGTTGCCATGCATCCCATGTATTCTATCACATCTGATATCTCTTCTGTAGATTCATCTAGTTATATATATTAGTGATTTGTTCTGCTACAAGTGGGTTTCCCTCAAGTACAACACATGCATCATAATGCCAACAATCTCCCCTTTTGGACTTGATGGCAACAACCATACCAAGTCACTCTCCCCCTTTGACATCAAGGGCAAAGGGCGGACCAAGATATTCTCTTCCTTGATATACATTCCATTGTACCTGCTGAAATCTCTTATTGAGCTCCCCCTTGTATATGCCAAGGTACAATCTGTCCATGCTCCCTCTAAGTATGCTGAAATCTCGCTCTAATGAAGTGTGTTGTTCATGCTCCCCTGACTATAAGTAAGGTCTACAAAAAGATGTTCTACAAGAAGAACAATGACTATCATAAATGACATTCCTATCACCAAAGACTCATACATACATCCATATCCCAACCAAGTGGGGATATACCAATATTGACTCATCCACCCAACCAAGTGGGGATACACTAGATACTAATTGTTTATACATGACTGAAATATTACATCATCCTTCCCATGCATAGTGGGGGTACAAATTACATCATATGACCAAAAGTGATTCATCAAATGACTACAATAGATAGAGACAAACTATTACATCATGAGTCTTGACATGACCTTTACATGACATTTATAACAGAGACTAAACAACTAAATAAGACCATGATAGTCATCAACAACTATCATACACAATGTATGATCTGCTCCATAAGCATTTGTCAACAGCATCTAGACCAGCAACCTGTATATGTCCATTAGTGTATAAGTCATCAACCTATAACAAGGTATGTCTGCATATAGATATCAACTCATCCTTTTGAACAGAATTCTGCATATGACATACAGAATCATTCACATTATATCTTATGTGAAAAACACCATAGCCATCTCATCAACATCAAGATCTGCATGATCTTATATATCATCCAAGTATCATCTCTTGGGAGTATCTGCATAAATCAACCTATGTAAGCATCAACCTATCATCATATCAGTAAGAACTCATCATCATCATGTCTCCAACAATGCAACTTTGAGTAATCATCCATGTATCCAGCATAATGTATATAGCACTATATATCTTGAGCTCAAGATCTTTTGTCAAGATCAACAGCAACAATCCTCAACCATGTGAGAGCCAAAAACTATACGAATCTTGCATCATAATTGTATTATAGTATATGAGTGACTCATCATCAAGTAATGAAGTTGAGTATTCAATCTTTGTACTTCTCCTTATCCTTATGAATATCACCATGTAAGCACCATATATGCATCATCAGGGAATCAACCACAAATCTGATCTGAACACCAACTATGTAAGAATCATATGATATTTTGTCATGGATAACTCATAACCATATCATGGCAAGATGTATCATATAAGCATCATCACCAAGGACTTCTAACCATAATACCAACAATGCATTATTCAAAGCATATGCTCCCCCTGAACCTGTGCCATCTTGTTTACTATCAGATCTGATCATGCATATATCAGCAAGAAGTATCAAGGCATCATCATCATCAATTTAGGATCAAAACACTTCTAAACATCTTACAAATATCAAGACATTTCCACACATCATCAGCAGATTGTAACCATTATCAAACAAAGCAAATAACGAAGTGAATCATATCAGACCCTTTTCATGAGCCTGTTCCACTGCTTTTCCTTAAACTAACATATACGCGACTGTGCAGTGACTAACTCGCATATTTACGCGACTTCTATTCCTTAAACTTGCGTATGATATTTAGAACACTAAAGTTTCACACTTTCATCTTCCTTTGAGTCTGTTATGTTTGTACATTGAGTTGTGCCACATTTTTCTAACTGTACTTCCTTCTTCTTCCATATCTTCAGGTGTGATGATGTTTTCTCCTTTTGATATGGTGTCTGTACTTTGTTCCTACATGCCTTTGCTATATTTCCAAGCTTGTTACATGCATAGCATCTTACATGTTTCATATTCCTTCTATAGCAATCAATAGCTTTGTGACCAAACATATTGCAAGAAAAACAATATCCCTTAAAGTACCTGGAACGTGATGATCTTTTTGTGTGATGGTCTTGAACCATTCTTCTTCTGCGTCTACCTGCAACATGTCCAAGATTATGACATACATAACATTCAAAATTATTCATCTGAGGAAATAATCGTCTATCACTTCCATAGTTAGGAGCAAAAGTTTGTCTTTGAGGAATTTCTTTCCTTGGTTGTTGATGGGGTTGTCCTTCCATTTCTTTGAGCATTTCAGATTTCTCATTAGAGTTCCTTGCCTCATTTTGTGAACTAGATTTACCTTCAACAAATTCATGAAAACCAAGACCAGTTTTGATAGCAGGAGACCTTTGACTACTAAGAATATCATCCAAGATCTTAGTACTATCTTGAAATCGTAAGAGCTTATCCCTTTCTTCTAATTTATCATTTAGAATATTTACCTCAACTGATGTTGCTCTTCCTTTTCAAGATACTGCTTCTTCATGTTTTCTTCAACTTTTCTTCCTTCTTCCAACTGATGTCTTAATTCAAGAACTTCATTTTCTTGTTTTTCAAGAGCTTGGAGTAGTTCCTTATTCTATTTATTTGATTCTTCAAGATCTTCTTTTAGCTAGAGGATCATAGCTTCAAGACTTTCATAGTAACTGGATCTTTCTCTGAGTTTCTTGATTGTTGCGCTCCTTTCATTTACTTCATTTCTTAATGATGTTACTTCATCCTACAACTTTTGACATTGATATTCCTTTTCCTTGAATAGCTTTCTTACCTTGTTTCCTTCTTCTAGTTGAGCTTTTAGATTGGTAACTTCTTCTTTGGAGATACATTCCCTTTTATGCAATAGATCTTGTTGATATCTAATTTTGTCTGTAAGCCTTTTAAATTCTGCCTCTATTTGATATCTTTATTTCTCACTCATAAGAGCAAATTCAGTTGTTTCGCTATCACTTTCATCATCTTCAAATGGATGGAGAAATGTATCACCAGAGGATAACAAATTCATACCTGATAATTCTTTTGCTTGTTCATCCTCATTCTAAAGTGATTCTGAATCTGAAGTGTTTCTTCCACATATTCCCCAATCGATTCTCCCACTGTCATAGTTCCTTTGAGATGTCTCCTTCCCATTGTTCTACGGATCTCCTTCAAGCGATCAAGCTTCTACCAAAGGACCTGCTCTGATACCAAATGTTGGAAATAATACTAAGAGGGGGGGGTGAATCAGCATTATCAAATCAAACAATTTTTCATTTCCATACTCAGATTCATATACACTACTTCAGTTAAGGGAACCTGCATGTACATGCAACTGTGTCTAATGCAACTAGCATATATCCAGTAAACTTATGATTCAGTTAATCCATTAAATGTTGATCTTTAGTTAGTGCATCAAAACTTTATTAACCATATGAACAGTAACAAGGGTCAATAAAACAGAACAGATCATCATACATAAGAAGCACACATGAACACCATGATGTAAGGTGGAAACCCAATGTGGGTGGAAACCACCTGCTGCAATTCGTCTCTATATTCTTTTAATAAGAAACTTCTTTTTACAATATTTCTGTACTAGTGTAGTATTATACCAGTACACAGGATTCTACGTGCAGAAGGCTACAACCTTCTCTCATTCTCCAGCGTCTACTAGAAGGGAGCTACAACTCCCTTAGCTCTTGTACTAGCTGATGTACTAGTACGTAGGTGTTGACCTACAAAAGGCTACAACCTTCTCTTTCTTCCTCCAGGTACCATGTTTCATAAATTTTCAGACTGGATACTCCTAAAGCACAACACCATAATTTGAAGGCCATGTTTCATCCAATTTTCATACTGGACCCATCAATATCATTGAAGCACACAATCAATCAACACTAGCATCATCAATCTCTGAATCACCCAATACTGAATCACTGAAACCCTGTCAACAAACTGCAGTCACCAGAATACATAGAATAACACAGAACTCTGCAGCAATGTTCAGAGCTAACTGTATCATCAAAAATGATGCATCAAAGTGCATACGCTACTTGGAAGAGCTGAACCATCATGTATACACAACTTCACCAAAGCAAACCAGCGTATATGTCATTAATTACTTACTTATAACTTCGCTGCACTTCCTGACTTCAGACATACCCAATCATTACATACATAAGGATAATATGTGTGTTAGCAACCAGACCTAGTCCATCATATCACATAAAGATAAGTCAGTATGATCCTGATCCATTATTATATCTCATCCATCAACATTGAAGCTAAACACAATCAACCAAACTGAATATGCAGAATACTGACACCAGTAACCAGTCATCAGAACTCATCAACAACTAGAACCACCTGTAACTTCAAACATCATAGCTCATATGGTATATGCTACTTAGATGTATCTAACATGCGTATGTACACACTTTTATCATAGTCAACCAGCGTATACATCTGTAAATATTCATTCATGATTTGCAGCTATTCCAAACTTGAGTTATACCCAGATCATAATATTTACAGAACATTACATGCGTCAATATACAGATTTAGAATAAACATGATCAAACTGTATAGAGATGATTCATTCCATGCCATTAGATCTCGATCTATCCTTAGATCTTGTTCTCCATCAACTGTTAAGATTCCTCCTTAGCTCAAATCAAGCAAGGCATCATGAACCCATAACCTACATACTGGATCTCATACTTCATCAAATATTCGAGACTTACTTTGTGCATTTGCATAATGATCTTCTCCTCCTTTTATAGTCTTAGGCCTTTACTAAATACCATGGTCCAAAACCACTTAGAACCAATACCTTGGACCAAATACCAGGGATCAACATGTCGGACAAGATACCATGGATCACAATACCATGGTCCAAATACCATGGACCAAAACCAAATGCACGCGCCTTTCCTTGCATGACAGTGTGTGTATAAGTATATGCACCTTTTGGTCAGCTAACCCACATGTATATGCGGCTTTATCAAGGGTAACCTGTGTATATCTCTTTTTCTTCATTATGTGAGCCTGAGCTATGATCTGTCATCTTAGTAAGTTGCCATCAAGGACAACACTTGTATCATAATGCCAGCAATCTCCCCCTTTGGACTTGATGGCAAAGTTATCTTGCCATACTGAGAACTGTCATCTTAATGAGTTGTCATTGTTCATTACATCTGAACTGATTCCTTTGAGCTGCCATGCATCCCATAAGTGCTTGGGAAAAGGGGCATACCTTTTAGAGGGTCCAGAAGGAGAAATCCTTCCCAACCGTTGCAATGCACTCTACCTAGAGAAATTTTACCCATAGCATTTCCTTTTGAAATGTGTGTATATTTTTCTTTTTCTTTCATTTAGGTAGTTTGCATCCCCCACCCACTTATTCATTATCTTCTTACGTCTTTCAGATGGATCCATCATACACCTCATATTGTTTATGTCGACCGTGCGAGTTGCTTCTCCAGGAATCTAGCCTCAGCATCTTGGGCCATTTTTACCACCTTGCATTTGTTAGTCCACTCCAAGGGTGTCTGCATTGGATCTGCCACCAATAATCAGGCTGATATGATTTTTTGATAGGTTTGTTAGTCAATGTCCTTGATCATTGCATCTATCACCTTCATGTTTTTCTTGATTCCTTGCTACTTTTCATTCAATTGAACGATGTTTATCATGTACGTAGTCCTATCCTATTAAGAAAATATTTACGAGTTAAGATTTTGGCATGTGAATTTGAATCCATTACATTCAGTCATGTTCCTAGATCCCAAAATCACTATGTAGATACCGTTGAAAATAATATTCTAGCTTGGAATTTATCACATGCATATACAAGAAGACATCCATAACATAGAAAAATGGCAAACCACAATCATCACAAAAAGATGCATAGACATATTATGTATCATAATATCAACCATATAGTGTTGGAGTCCACTATTGTAAATACATCTGACATGCTCATTCACATGTTATCACAAAGCAAAAATGGGGACCCATATGTCCCTATGCCTAATCACTATCATCTGGAGGCTCCCGATCAACCCATAGGTCTCGTACTCCCTAATCGATCATAGCAATAAGTCATGTGATTCCTCGCCACTCTGAGGGAAGACCAATTCACTCATTTCTATACTAATCTTCTAACTCATGCCACCCACGCTCTATCACCTTAGTCAGTAGCACGTCAAAGATCCTTCAGTAGAGCATCACTACCTAATATTTATTATGATGTGGACCCACCCTGATCTGCAACCCTAGACACTGCGACTCATCCTATATGTCTTTTGGTCCTCACCGGTGTTATATCTACATTCCACAAAGATTAGAAATCAATATCGCATACAAATATTTCCTAAACTATAAATGCATCAAATATATAACAACTTTCACTTACCATCTAGACCCCATGCTCGTCTCAATAGAAGTGGTAAGTCAGGATCCCTTTGAGAGTTCATTCCACTATACAAATAATCATATATGTACATTGGCGTCTGGTCCCATTGAATAAAAAACTTAGGTCATAACACTCATCTGACTCCCCCTCCTCCCCCTCGTTGCAGTAGTTGCCCCCAACAACGCATATTGGGCTCCTGTGGGCCCTCATCATGAATCTGTACATGAAAGCGGATAGTCAAGATCTTCTCAAAGAAGAATGAGCATAACATTGCCCCAAAAGAACAGTTATCATTGGTCCTCTGCCTACATAATATAAAGTATTGTTTCAATGATGAAAACATCATCTGGGCCCACCCATAGTAGGTCCTTGCCAACACACTCTCCACTAGTATCATCTGCCCCCCAGAGATGTGATGGAAGGCATGACTACCCAAGATCCATAGCACTGTTGCAGTCGTAGCTCGTGTCTCAAACCTCTCTAGGTCACTGATTTGAATGGTCATGCCATTTGCATGAACCCTTGGTACACAGTGACGGTCAACAAACTATCCTATATTCCTCCCACGAAGCAACACTGGATGTATCTCCCCTTACCACCTCAAGGAGGGGAAATCATGTTAGAAAATATATATCATGGATCGTGATCTCAATCCTATGCCCCTATACTACAAAGAACTCCTGATCTGGGTCCCAATAGCTCACAATCCTTGATAGCAAGGGCTCACCAACACTTACCAAAGGGTTCTCCAATAACTTTAGCATGCCATACCATGCCAAAACCCCTCTGACTATTTGATTCCCTTAAATCTGAGCATGAAGGGTCTCCAAATCTCTTTCTTGTCATGATATCTTTAGATTTTCCAGATATGCAACATACCATTATGTTTCATCAATTTAGAGTCAAATGCACACATCACAGGATCAAATATTTAGCTCAACGAAGACCCCCGATCCTGCTCTTCCTCTCGGTCCAGAATGTAGTTTTTGCCTTCAAAATTGTGCTGGACACTTCTTGGCCCAGTTTCTGCGTTCCATAATGCATATCAAGGCCCAATAAGTGCTCTCTAACTGTGAAGATGAGAAGGGGTTTCCCCAGAGAGCTGAAGCCCTAATTTGAAAATCTAAACCACCAAAAATGACAAGGATAGGCCACCTACCTCCAACTTACAGATCTTGATTCTGACGTTCAGTTTGTGCACTATGATCTCCACAAGATTTAGGGCCTTCTCCTCCTCTCCAATTTCTCCAACGACTCACTATGCAAATAAATTGGATGTGGGGGAAAAAATCCTTTTATAGGAAAAACCCTAGTTTTTTTGTCGCCCATTGAAACCGAACTATATACCATTTGACAAACCATAAACCCCATTGGAAATCTCTCACCAAGTTCTATAATGGGTCTCCCATTCTTTTTGGTAATCTGAAACTTCACCAAGAAGCCATTTTTTCCACGAGGTCTCACTTTGCCACTTATTAAAATTTAATTTCTTCACCTGAGCGACCTATACTCTGGTACCACACTACATGTGCATTGGTTGACTCATGTGTTGATTTTCATCATGAGTAACCATCATTTTCTCATGTTTTTATGGTCCCCTCTGGGACTCCCCCATGTGGCAGCATCATAGAATCACCCTTGTTCAGAGCATCTGCAATGAGTCACCCTTGTATCTATGGAGTTTGTTTCACGTCCTCTTGAGTCTAGTTATAATGTTCCATACATCTTTGTGTCACATCCATCCTATTGTGTTCATATTTGGCCTCCAGCTACACTTCTCCATCATTGAAAATCCCTCAACTAAGTCACTGATCATTCCCTCTGGCATCGATTCAGCCGCTACCAAGTCAAACATACATATCATGCTCTAACAAGGGAAGTCATTAGTATGCCACTCATTTTGTTTCCTTCCATCATCATCATTGGTCTCAGTCACTCTGTTATGATACCTCGTGCCTTTGTTAAGGATTCCTTATTGCCTTAACTCTGGTGGGCCCTCTTCTATAAACTTTGGCACATTTATTCCAAAGTGTGGTCTAGAGCATGGTGTACCTTGGTTCCATCTTTCATCTTCGTTCGATGCCTCAGATCAAGCAAAGGGAATCACCATTTCCCTTTGACTTAGTTGTTTCTCACATGCTTGATGTCAACTCATTATCGCACGATTGAGAATTGTACACTTGATGGTTCAGACGATTGTCCCAGTGATTCTCGAGTGTGTGTGAGATGTTCCAAACCTCATGAGGGGGTGGCCCTTCAGGTATCCCCCACATGCATGGAT
The DNA here is from genome assembly GCA_000404065.3 of Pinus taeda. Taxonomy (NCBI): domain Eukaryota; kingdom Viridiplantae; phylum Streptophyta; class Pinopsida; order Pinales; family Pinaceae; genus Pinus; species Pinus taeda. The sequence goes on along the minus strand of APFE030600968.1, from coordinate 35,303 downwards.
GTTCGCAAATGTCTCTTCAGCCTCAGATGGAGTTCCACAAATGTGATGGGTTCGGTTTCAACCACTTGCAACGCCCACAACGTGCATGTCTCCTTCAGATGATCCATTCATATCTTTAAAGCCCTTTCCTATTCAGCAAAGCTTCTTTGGTTGTGATCCCCACTCACCATGTTAGATTGAGGGGAATTATGTCTCATGTACTCAGATGTATTGTATTCAGTCTTGGCCTATGTCTTTCAAAGCGCATGATGTCTTTGGGATCCATTGTATTATTTTATGGCCCATTGATGTCAGCATATCATGTATCATGCACTTTGTAGCTCAGTCTGATAATGTTGGGATCACCATTATTATTTGTACACATTTATCTCGGCGGGTATGGGTATGCCTCCCCCACCTCATTTGAGATCATGTACTCCAACAAAGGAGACTTCTATCAATATAGTAGGTCTTTCCCCCTCCATTTTTGTCCTTCCTTGCATTGCTTTAGCTCTCTCTCTCTCTCTCTCTCTCTCTCTCTCTCTCTCTCTCTCTCTCTCTCTGAGACTCCCCTTCGATGTCTCGTGGAAGTGTAACCTACAACGTATTTCAGTCATACAATTTTCTCCTAACGCTCATACATTTGGGGGCAATCTGTTATCACCAAAAAATGATCACCTAGCCATGTCTAACTAGACAGATCGAAATACACCATGTAGGATTAATTTTACCATAGAAAAATCACTTTCACCATGGGAAATAATTTAGTAAACAATTTTTATTGAATTATTTTCTGATTAAAATTAAAAAAACCCTATGAGAATAATTGAATAAATCATTATTCTATTAATTTTCTATAGGAATAATTATTAACTCATTATTTGATAATTATTCCTTGTCACATTTGACTAAATCACCTAGCAATAATTAAACAAATCACTATTTATTCATTTGCCCTTAATTCTATTATTGGAATAATTGTTAAATCACTATTTAATCATTATTTCAATTTCACACCATCCTTGATCCTCGCAAAATAATTAATAAATCATTTTATTTGTTAATTATTTCTAAATAAATATATTTAACCATTTTAAATATATTTTCCCTCTCCAAAAAATATAATAACGTATTCCTAATAGTTAGATCCAGATTTGGTCAATATTATTTTATTATTCTCCATTTTCGAGATTAACTCAATACTTTGTTATAAATAGGAGGGTTTTCCATTCATTGCTCACCATGATCATTGTCATCGTCACCATTATCGTCTTCTTGCACTTGATCCCCCACTTGAGTTATACACATTGTTTTGGTTTTTCCATACATTGAGAAAGAGAATTGATTACTGAAACATCAATGACATCAAACGACCCATCCCACGAAGGGGGATTTGCATACCCTTTGCAGTCTCCTTCACCAGGTGTTATCAATAAATATTTATTATTCATTTTAAAAAGTCTTTCCATTTGGGTTATTAAATTGGATATATATTGTTGTTTGTTGTTTTGGATCGCATATGTTGTTTTCTTGCAAGTTTTTTTAGTTTTATTATTGTAGATTTGAAGCGTAAGAAGCCATAAATTGTTGTTAGGGTCACGTGTCACCAGTGACTTAATTGTAATGTTTTTGGTACACCTTCCAAGAAATTTCACACTAACACCTATAACATTTATAAATCTAGCTAGAAGTTTAAGTCTTCTGTGAAGTGGAAGCGCTCCTTGATAATGGTTTGAAGATAACCACAAACTAATGTGGTAGAAATCAAAGTCTTATGTTGGTGATGGTTTCAGGCAGACCACCAACCAAAACATGCTCATGGAGAATGACTTTGTCTTTAGCTATAACTCTAAACCTGGCTATGGTTGACTCTGGCTCTAGGCTCTGGAAATTGGCTTTGACTCAAGTTGGGGCTTATGCTTGCTTGATTTAACTTTGAATCTAGTAGTTGACCATCAATTTCCCCCCTGTGAAGGTAAGAAGATGAAGATATGTCCAATACAAGATATGTCAATACTCGAGACTAAACTCTAAGGTATCACTGAAATATATTTTTGGAAGTTGAAGACCATTACCAAGAAGTGATCCATCGAAGGTGAATCTCTTCTCTTGCAGATGTCTTATGTCTAGAGCATTTGTCTGAATGGTGAGTGTGTTTTGAAAATGCTTACAAGGTTGAAGATCAAAACGTTGATCTCTCACATGGCCATCTTGATCACAATGTTGGTGCTTGACACTCTGACTTAGTGGTTGTGGAAGAGGAGCAGGTGAAGTTGATTTTCCTTGAAGAAACCCAACACTATGAAACTACATTGGATTAGAATAGTCTAGAATGTAAAAAGACAAATCCTTTTCATATTCAAGACCTATTATGTTTTTTTTTTTATGGTAATTTATTCCCAAGCTCTAATGGTGGGATTGTAAAGTACAACACACTTTAATAATCCATCAATTATGGCCATTTTCTTAATAGATCAACCTCAACAAATGATAAGATAATGAAGAAAATATAGACACCAACTTGGGCTTTTAGGACATCAAATAAAGATACAAATCAAGGCATTGCAGATGACTAAATAAACCATTGGCTTGCTAAGAAAAAACAACCTTCTAGCTATAATGAATGCAAATAAGGAAAGTGCTCTTTTATGGATAGTATTGGTACCTATTTCCTATGGAAAATCTTAGCCACAAGGGAACCAAATATGTCCGTTGAAATACTTTTGCTCCACAACACTAGCACCAAGCATTAGAAATTAACTTGAGCAAGTCTATATGGAAACCTTTTCCTTTTCCATCACAATCTATGCAATTTAGTAAAATTTCACCAACTCCTAGCTCTTCAACTGCTTTTATAAGTTCATATGCTCCAAGAGTTTTACTAATCAATGCAACTCTAGTGAAAAATACCCAAAGGTTTCCATCGTGTCGATGGAACTATGCATGTTAGATTATTGTTCATGCAAATTAACTTCAACAATCAATTTCCTACTATCATTGTCAAGAGTTATCTTGTGGCTTAAAATCCTCCCCTTCAACTTCATAAAGTCAGCTTCTAGTCATCCCATGACAGACCCCATTTTATTTTCTTTTATTTTCTCCATCAATATGTCAAAAAAAATGAGAAGGGATTGTTTATTGTTAAATTAGCAACTAGGGCCAAAATCCTTGTGGGTCAGCTTATTTATGGCAGCTGATATTTTTATTGGATCCCTCTCTTCGAGAGGTGTAGGATTGATCCAAAGATCATCCGATTCCGATAAGTATTTATGGAGATATTAAGTCATTTTGTTTATGAAATTATTATCAAGCCGACCAACTATTTTGTAGGCTCTAGAAGCCCAACCGATGTGTCTATTCATCATCCTCGCTTTAGTATAAATATAAGAAGATTTGATGTCATTTAGACACACTCTTTAGGTGATCTCCTCTCCACGTCTGGGTTTTTGGAGAAGGAGAAAACGCTAAGAGTATTTGCTATGATGCCCTAACTGCAATAGCATTAATCTGGGTAGCTGTAGCATTAGAGTGAAACGTTGTTACGGTGACAGGCGTAGCATTATAGTGAAACACAATTATTATATTGTAGTGAACACAATGGCATCATGGTGAACGCAAGTGATACGCAGTCATGGTGAACGCAAGGCATTGGCATTGTGGTAAATGCAGCGGCATTATATGTTGTTATGAACACACAGGCAGACATACGCTGGGAAGACAACGCTGGGCTATCAGGTGGATACAAAGAAAATCATATAAATTCTATACACTGTCTGGTGATACGGTGGACATACTACTCTATACGCTGGATGGTTCATATAAGCAGTTCACGCAGTATGTGGTATGATGATCAGACCATATAGGCTATATAACGCATTATCTTATACGCTGGAAACCCTATGCTCTACACGCAGTCATGGCGTATATATATAACATGCACAACAATCTCAACGCAATTATGAAGGAATACGTTCATAAATATATACGCAGTCATATGAAGCCAAGTTCAATGAAATTATGAAGGAATACATTCATATATATACATAGCCATATGAAGCCACGTGAATATGGAACCACGTTCGTCTATATAGTATAAGGAACTCAGCATAATGAACGTAGTCAAGGCAGCTATGTAAGGAACACGTAGTAAGGAACATGTTGTAGCAAACACAGGACATAAAGGGTCTATACACACTGGTTCAAGGAGAAACCCTATACGTTTTCAACATTGTCATAGAAAATTGTTACACATCGAGATCTGTTAACGCAGAAAGAATGACAGTTTAAGAAATTTGCTGAATAGGATCTATAGCCTAGCTACCTTGCTAAGATGCAAGCCATAACAAGCAGCTAAGGCTAATATCAAAAGAAACAAATTGTTGCAGCATGATGAAGCAATGAGAAGGCAGAGGCAGCAACATGATGGGCAACACAATGAGATCATGTGCATGACAGGACAATGATACATTAGCAGGGGCAGTAGCGTGATGATGATGCACCTTAGTTTGAACAACATTATGATGGATAAGATCATGGACATGGGCAGCATAGTGCAGCATGATGTAGTATGCAGTGGTGCAGCTTGAGAACCTGATGCAGGATGATGATAGGTGAAGGAGTCACCTTGGAGGATCAGTTGAAGCAGAATGTCTTCAACTGATCTCATCGTTATAGGAGATGATCTATTCTCTGATCTAGACAAGTCAAAGTGTTGACTTCTGTTGTAAATGTACTCTCTCTCTCTTTCTCTGTTGAACTTTGAAGATAAAAGAAGATTTGATCAAAGGGTTTCCCCACACATTGTGGGGTTTGTCCCTGGCTTGTGCCACATCTTGTGTCCTCTTGTCTTGGCTTGTCTTTTGTGTTTTATATTTATGTTCTATCTACAATTTATCTTAATGCTGATGTGATTGCAAATTGTGAAAATTTAAATAAATTGCTCTAGCATAGAACATACCTAAACTTAACATTTATCCACTCAAAGGTAGTGGGTAAATTACACACACCCTGTTGCAATTTGTAATTATTGATGACCCATATAAAGTTGCACTTTAAAGCTTTTACATTGACTCATTCAAACATTATACAGTATCTGCCTAGGATGACCAATTATTCGAAGTCTTTTGACTCACCCTCTGCCACCGATCAAGACAGAGTTGCCCCCTCGGGGAAGCAAACATAATATCTCTTATGCAACCCTAGTGGACAATATCAAGTATCCATAAAAACTATTGGGATCAATTTCATTATATGCCAACCATATCCTTTGCTTCAATAAACTACAATGCATATTGTGAAAAATTGATCCCTTTCTGTTAGTAAATCACAAATAAAGAATCGATGCGAGCCTCTCCTTATAAGCACATGGGTAACTAAGGATGTAAGCACCTCTTGTTGTGGAATTCGTTCCTTCAATGATTACTTTGAACAAAATACATCACCTTCTAGTGAGGCAAATCTGTGAATAATAATTTGGTTCAGAACCAAGGAACCTCAAGGAATGTGTTAATCATATTATCCAATGAATGGAAAAGAGTGTTAGGGTAACATCCTATGCAAAGAGAAATCGCATGGATGCTACCTAAGGCCCATGTTAAATGAGAGCCATAAAAAGGAAGGCATATTAGTAAATAACAAGCGACAAAAATGACAAAAGATTTCTAGAATCTTAGTAAATAACAAACGAAAAAAATAAAAAATATTTATGGAGTGTGCATGCAACCAGTGTAGATTATTGAAATCATGAGGGTAGTGTATTTAAGTGTTGTTACAACAAACATTACCTTGAACTAGGCCTATAATTTTATGGTTTGTAGCACTTATTTGCCAGTATAACCTGTATTCGACATGTATGTTAAAAAATTACATGTCATAAATTACATGTATTATAATTTTTAACCTATTAATTTGAAACTTCAATTTTTAAGGGAATTTTCATAATTTCTAGTATCGATTGCAGGTGCATTTACACCCCTAAGATGCACATATTATTTTGGTCTTGTAAATCTCCATATAATCTTTAGTTATCCAAGGTATTTAATTACAGTAAAGATATATTGTGAGTGGAAGGATCGAAGTTTAGTCATGAGTCAACATCGTGGCTTCTAGTTGTGTGTCGCTTCTTTGTCTATGTCACTACCACTAGCAGGAAAATTTGATGCTTGACAGTTAAAATTGTCTTCAATTCTTGTTTAAGTAAGTCAAGTGTTCAGAAATTCTTAGCTAGAAATGATTTAGTTGTGTTGCTTCTCAACTTTTCAATGTGTGTTTCTTACATTTTTTTAGTTAATTTCCCTTCTAAAACTCCTTTTGAAAAGATCTCGAAGAACTTAGGGTTTCTTTAATTTGTTGGTTAGATAGATTTGGCTTAAAAAATTTCAAACTTTATTTGGTTAAATCGCTACTCGAATTATCTTTATAATGTAGATACCAAAATTTGATAAGTTTAGTGGCTAAGTTAAAGGTTGCAAAACTTGGTTGAGCAGGGTAGAAAAAAGAATCTAAAAGCTGAACAGTCAAAAGCATATAAGCTTAAAGTTAATTCTCGATATAAGTTGCACAATGGTGGTGGGGGAGAAAATTATGAAGTTGGAATTAAAGTATGAAGATAATGTATGGTAGATGTGACCATTGAGGTCATAGGTTTGTAATTCAAGGTTCATTACAAAGAGTTCGATGAAAACGACAACAAGAATATGCCCTGGGAAAAAGAGTTCAAAATTGTAGATGATGTGAGGTCACAATTTTGATTCCCATCGAAACAACTTCAAGATCAACATTGTGGAAGAGTGAAAGAGGGAATCATATGTCTCCTTTATCAAGAAATGGTGAAGATAATAAATTTTATGATGTGTTGTGCAACAGGTTAGTTAATTTGCAGTTTACTTCCTTGTGGCATTTTTTCCTTCTTGAATTTAAACCCCATATTGGAGCACTTTTATTTTTGTGAAAATACACTAAAGTGTCATTCTTTATGGTATTCTCCATTGTATTGTATGGTAATTACATGTCTGCATGATGTTATGTGTAGTTCAATCTTGTGGATTTTTGTTTTGGAATATATATATGTGGGTGGTGGTTTTCCCTAACGTAATGAGTAAATACATTATTGGCTCTCTATTTTCATGAGAAGCAACATTTTATTCCATGGAATTTCTTTTAATTGAAGTCACATGTTTTAACTTATTCATGAGAACCAACATTTTAAGCCATATAACTTCTTTTATTTGAATAATTATGTCATGGGTTTTACCTATGCATGGGAAACATCAATTATGCCATGGAATAACTTCTATTAGATCATAAATCTCTGACTATTTACAAGAAGCATCATTTTGAACCCTTGTATTTTCTTATAATTAAGTAATTACATCATCAGTTTCCACCTATTCATGAGAAGCAACATCAATTACATCATGGATCTCCACCTTTTTTACACTATGGAATTTCTTCTAATTACACCCCTAATTTCTACTTACTCATAAGAATTGCCTTTTAAAGCCATGTAATATCTTCAAATTCTTATTTCTTGATATTGTTCTTGTTTAAGCCTAAAATGTGTGCCTTCTCTATCACATGAAATGACACCTTTCACTTTATTTTACTTTATGAAGCTCGTAATTTGTTTTCCTTTGTTTTTGATAAAATGAATTTTATAATTCAACATTCCCCCTTAATTATTTGCAACAAGATATTCAATACCACAATATTAACTTGTACAAATATATCATATTGTTAACTTGTACAAATATACCAATCATTCAAACTTGTACAAAATTTATATGTAGTACAAAAATAATTTGACAGTCATAAATTTATTTAAAATGTAAAATGACAGGCATGAAAAACAAACACCCGTCCTCAAATTTTCATTTGATAGGAAAATAATATTTGAAATTTTAGGCATGCCCTAAGAAATGGTTATGAAGAAAAATGGGTTGTGATAATTATTGTGGATAAGAGAAGTCACATAAAAAGGACTAGTGAAGTTTAGACGCAACAAGCCAAAGAAGATGACAAGAACTCATACCACAAACAATATTCTCCACATCATGAAAATAGTGTCGGTGTAACACCTAGGAAGAGATTCGATAAGCCCTGCTATAAGATGCACATAAACATGGCAAAGAATTAGGTCAATAATGGAAATTAGTACCGACAAGTCCAGAGGAGGAAGGTCAGAACTAGTTTTGACATCACTAACATATGCATATGCACCCACATAAAAAGGAAATCGCTGAAGAAATCTCTGATGACTTTTACTCACAACAATGAACATACAAACAAAGAAAAATAAATGCCTAGGTTGATTATACCATAACACATGTGGTGGAGGAAGGCCAAACAACTATGACTCAAACTGAAGTAGGGTAAGAATATACCTTCTCTGATACCATGTTAGACACAGATAAAATAGACAAGATTATATAATCATGTGATTTCATTCTATTCACAAGATGTACATATTAATACATAGTTTTCTAACCTTTGGTTTTCATCTCTAAGAGGTTGGTTGGACTTCTAATAATTGTTGGAATAACCCTAACGGATTAGGTGTCCATCACAAGAGAATATATAATATATAAAACAATGAAATAGGCCTAGCATTAACAAAGGATAATTTTCACAACTAAGTAGAATAGGATGTCTACATTAGCTTATAGCTAAGCATAAGAGGTTGCATGGAAAAGAACACTAATACACCCCCCTTAAGTGAAATGTAGGGGGTAAAAAAGAAGTTGCAGAACTAGATCCCTAGAAACTCCTTCTTGAAAGAAAGAAAACATCATGAACAAAAGGTTAATGTAGGAGGAATCAATCGGACCCCAAAGGAAAAATTCATCCATCCCAAGCATCAATCATAACTTAATAAAATGAGGTGATGCCAAAGGTTTAGGGAAGATGTATTCAACTTTCTCTTCAACGAACATATACTCCAAACTAAGAACACCATATTGGATGAGTTTTTGAATGAATAGCATGTGAATTTCAATGTGTTTATTCCTTTTATACTCCAATGGGTTATAAGAAATGTGTATCACATTATGCTTATCATGCCAAAGAGCGATAGGATGATTTTGTTGAATGGAAAACTCTACCATTAATTATTGAAACCAAATAACTTCTTGACTGGAAAGAATTGTAACATGATGCTTAGCTTTTATATAATATAATGCAACTATTGATTACTTTTTACAAGACCAACCAATAGGAGTAGAGCCAAGGTGATAGACAAAACTAGATGTGGATTTCCAATCATGAACTGAACTATCATAATCAAAGTCTATGAAATCTGCAAGTTGAGAAGTACTAGAGGTGTATTAAATACCAAAATTGATAGTACCCTAAATTTACCTCATGGTTTTCTTTTCTACCTTTCAATGACTCTCATGAGGATATTGAGAGAACGAACAAACAAACTTGACTACAAAAAAATTCTAGGATGTGAAAGATAAAAATACAATAGACTCCAAACCAATTTGTTGACACAATAAAGGATTAACATGGTGTAGGGTAACTAATAAAAAGGGTAACACCTAACTAAAATACAATAAACATAAGGTTACAATTAACAATACCAAAGCACTGAAGTAAATCAAGTGTTTACTTCCATTAAAAAATGGAAATCTCTTTTGAAGGTTGAAGAACTTATAGACCAAGAAAATAATGTTGAAGCCTTAGATATATCAAATCAAACTATCCCATCAATGCTTCCTAAACACTCTAAACCTTGTATAAAGAACTCCCTATAAGAATTACATCATCCACATACAAAACCAAAATCAAGAGATAAGTGTCCTATCTCCAAGTGTAAATCATAGGATTAGAATGTAAATAATTGAACCATAAAGTAATAAAAAAAACTAGCACCTTCGTGTACCAAACCCAAGGAGCTTGTTACCATAGAGTGAAGACCAAATCTTGCAAACAATAGTAGGATCTTTCACAAAACTAGGATGACCATACAACCAAGGATTAACACATTGTGTAGAGTAACTAACAGACATAATTAAAAGGAGTAGGCATACAATTACAATTAACCATAGAAAATCACTAAAGTAAATTAAATGCATACTTTTGCTAAAAAATGGAAATCCCTTCTGAAGGATGAAGAACATGTAGTCCAAGAAAATAATGTCAAATTCCTATATATATCATATCAAATTATCCCATCAATGCTTCCTAAACACTCTAAACCTTGGGTGAAGAACTCCCCTTGAGAATTAAATGATCCACATATAAAACCAAAATTAAGATATCATTGGCATATAACCTCCCACTGTAAACCATAGGAGTAGAATTAGAATGATTAAACCCTTAAGTAATTAAAACATTATCCATGAGGTTGTACCAAGCTCAAAGGACTTTTTTGAGACCATAGAGTGAACACCAAATCTTGAAAACAAGAGAAGAATCCTACACAAAACAAGGATGATACTCCATATATATTTCCTCATGCAAATCTCCAAACAAAAGAGAAAACTTCATATCCGTCTGGCAGATTGACTTTCCTTAGGAGGCAACAACAAAAATCATAGGGCATATAAAATTCATCTTTACAATAGGGGAAAGGGTCTTGGAGTAATCAATCCATTTAGGTCATGAAAATAACTTTGGCCACAAAGACATGCCTTATATTTGTCAATGGAGCCATATGTTACATATTTGGTTTTGTAAACCCATTTAGAATGAACCAACTTTCATTCCTTAGGAAGAGGAATGAAATTCCATGTGTGTTTCTTCAACAAGGAAGAATACTCCCATATTATTGTAGCATACCATTCGAGTATCCCAACAACATTAGAAAATTTCTATGGATCACTTGAAATGGCATGAATCAAAAAGGAGACACCAATTTGTTGTGACTATGTATGATGAGGGTTAGAGGAAAAATAACTAAAATCAGTTGGCTCATAGCCACACTTAACATGCTTATTCAATCAAAAAATCTCCTCCTCAAACATTTCTCTTGATCAAGTTGTTCATTTTTAGGATGCTCATGTTGTTATCCATATTAAAAATGTTCTTAATCTTTTTCTTTTTCAACAACAAAATTTTCCAGCATGACTTGCAACATCATCAACATGACAATCCATGGGAGGAGTAGGAGATGATGTGGGTTTGAAGATCTCATCAAAATGGACATGAAATCTTTAGAAATATAATTAAATAACCTATATACCTCCATATCCTTGAAGAAACCAACAAATATCAATGACTGAATCGTATTCTTCATGGCTTCACTCTTTTCATCTAGAATTAAGGCCCACGTTGGACTGCTAAATATCATAGAAAAGAGAGGCATAAAGCTTAACATGAGTCCAAGCTTAATTTGGATTCATATGCAATACTACCTTATGAAGAATCTGATTATAAATTTAGTTGGAACAATTCACTACTTCAACCCAAAAAGAAGGTGTCATGTGCTTGGATTGAATCATTCAATTTCACACTTCTTTTAGTGTCTCATTGTTTCCTTTAGCAATGTCATTTGGCTAAGGGGTGTAGGAATACAATGTTTGTGTTGAATGCCATGTTCTCTAAAAAAATCATTGGTTATTTGATTTTCATATTTCTCCCATTATCTATGCATAGTTTCTCGATAGAAAGATAGAACTACTTCTCAAAAGAAATCCTCGAATGTCTTCAAAAATAGCAAAGACATCACTCTTCTTAAGAACACCCAAGAGTGGCATGAGAAGTCGTCAATAAAATTGAGTGCATACTTTGTCCCTAAAATGGACAAATTGGAAATAACTTGAGATCACTATTTACCAACTCAAAAGGTGTAGTAGTGTACAAGGTTGTTCTTATAGAAAAAGGATCTTCATATTGTTTTCCAAGGACTCAAATTGGGAAATCTCCATCGATGCAAGAAACTTTAGGAAGATCAAGCATGAAAATTTGTGTTCTCAATTACTACAAATAACTATAATTTAGATGTCCACATCTTTCATGCCAAAATAAACTCAAATAATTGTCATGTTCAATGTATTAGGAACCAAAGGAAGGATCAAAAGAAGAAAAATTGTGCAATTAGAAACTATGATCAACTCTTTTAGAAGCAAGAATGATGTTTGGATTATACAATTATTGAATGGATACAATAGGAGAAAACTCTACTATTTTTAAGTGTTTATATCTCACAGTGTATTTTCTTAGATAGCAAACATTCATTTTTTGGTCATTGAAATAAGGATTGTAGATCTAAACAAATATAGAGTAGATTGACAGAGATGTGAGGAACAAGAAGAAAAACCTTGATGCACCCATCAAGCATGGTGTCTAATCCTAAAACATCAAGATTTGAAGAGTCTCTAACTACAATTTGGGAAATGATACAATTATATGTAGAAGAAAGCAACTCATGAAAATTAATCATATGTTGAGATGCACCATAATCAAGTATCCGACTTTTTAAAGATACATATAAAGCTTGAGTGGATAAAATCCTTTAATGGATGAAGCTTGTTTGGGTAGTGAATTATTGTATGGTTGCATGGATTCATTCAAAGCTTCTAGTTTCAACGAGAATTTGGATTTGGCATGTTCAAGTATGCTACAAAAATTGTGGATTCCACTTGACTTATTCTTCCGTGTCTTTGAGAAAGTCTCTACAAACCTGGAATTTGGAGGAAAATATTTTTTCTTCTATTGAGGCCTGGAGGTAGACTCACCAACTTGAGTAGAATATTTTTGTTATGTATATTGATTTTTATGCCTACTTTTGAAGGTTTATACCACAAGACAATGATTTGTAGTGCTAGAAAGAGCATATCTTACATAAGCTTAGATTGTTCCCTCATAAGACACTCACATAAAAGTTCAAAAGAAGGAATTTTGAAATCATCTCCTAGAACACCCATAGTCAAGTAAAACATAGAAAAAAACTTGAAAGGGACCCTTTATCTTGGATATAATCAAGAAAATGCACTCTCATCTATTTTTGTTTTTCCACATCCTTTCAACAATGACAATAGTAACTTGAATTTGGTAAGATATCTTCAATGGATACATGGTTATTAGGTACAAGTGATGACAATTCTACTTCTAATTGTAAAGATTGAAATTCATTTACTTTTCTAAAAAAGGGAGCCAACTTGTCCTAACCTTCTTTTGGAGTTTTACATTCACCGATATGAAACAATAAACTATCTAGCACATGCAAACCAATAAGACTAGTAGCTTCATCTAGTTTGTTTAAATAGGTAAATCTCTTGATTTCCTTGGTAAACACAAGTTGAGCCTTGGCTAGAATTTGCTAAATCCCTTTAGATTGTAGTAATTATTGCATCTTGATTTTGTGTTTGTGATAATTGTGAGGTATTAGGAACTCCATATCCCTCATTCTTCCATTTTATTAATAGATAATTAAAAAAGAACACCAAATCTAGATGTGAAATATCTAAATTATGTTGAAAATATAGAAAATGGAACCCCTAGATCAAAACAAAAAGATTTAAAAACATATTATCATAATTGATCAAATAATTGATAATTTTTTGCAAACCATAAAACATGGATGTGTAAATATGAGTTTGTATAAGCAAATCAAACTTGAGCTTGTAGATATGAAGTTTGTGCAACTATATTTGAGTGTTGGCGAGGTCTAACAAATATAAGTGTTTCTATGTGCATGTTGAAGATGACATCTCACTATGATTACACTATTATATTTATATGTTAACATGTTCCTATCTTAACTTATCTCATGAAGTTCTCGTATTTTGTAATAGCATGCTTGAATGTGCAATTTTGGCTTACATCACACCAATCAAAGATTAATCACCCATATTTGCTAAAATAATGCATTGGGCCCAAAAAATTAAATCGCACCAAAATTAGGGTATGATGATCAATTTCAATGATTCACATACTTCCAATACCCATCATGGTGTATTAATTTGTTGCCCTTCGTGGGAAATAAAGGCACAAATAACAACTCACTCCTCTTTGATTTGATCTATTTTGGATCTTGAAGATTACACAATTTACACATATCTCTCAAAGAAAATGAAAAATGGGTTTGAAGAGAATATTTCCATACCATGAAGATATTTAAAAGAATGTCTCAAGAACAAAAGTCACTACAAAACCAAAAGAAAACCTTCCCTAGAGAGAATGCATTTTATCTATAAGATATGTTGTGTGTAGAATAAAAGAAAATGTTATATATATATATATATACACCCGCCATTAGAAAATGATAATTGTCACCACTAGGTAGATAAGGATGCATATAGAAGCTTACAACTAACAATAGTTGGTTGCATTGGAAAAGAACACTAACAAAAGTACCACACTTATCACAATAGAATCAATATGGTAGAGTTGATTGGTGAAAGGTAACAATGTACTAACAAGACCTTAGAAATGTAACAATGAAGTACATAAGCTTATGAATATGTTGGTGAGAATTAAATCTAATGTTCTGAGATTCAATCTAGAAAGTGTTTTGATATAAGTAGAATCGAGTATTTAAAGTGAATAAGCATTAACACATTATCATCCAACATTAAACCATTGAAGAAATTAACAATCATAATCATGCAACTGGATGCAGAGATTGCTCATTTGTAAAATTTCTTTTATTGACATATATAACTACACAATTGGGCAAGATTGATGTGTTGTAAGAGAACATTATGGCTTGAGTTGTGTATGGAAATTATTGTGGAGTGCAATCTAACTTAGATATATAATGCACACAAGGTCACCGATGTTAAGAGCTTTGAATCAAATGTGGAACCTGTTATCACTCAGGTTGTCCCTAGGCTCCTAGTAGGGATACGGTCAAGGTAACCACAAACCAATCTTCTGATTGCAGGTTCTAGCCCACCTGCAATCGGAGAGGGCTCTCTCCTTTAGATTCAACCTTAGTTGATGTAGTTTTAGGCGCTAGCTTGGTGCCTGACTGTCGAAAGGGAATGTTGACTGTGATGAAGGAAAGGTAGGATTCCTTGATATAAAGAGTGCCAAGTAAAGGTGGCTATAAAGTTTTCGAACCATTGGGCATGGAGTCAACAGATTGAGGCATGCGAGCATTTTCTTGGTCACAAGGGGATACGGAGCGGGATAGCCACACAGGATACAATATTCGGTCTGCTGAAAGTACGGAATGAGCATCAGGGATGAAAGGCAAAAGAGAATCATTTCATCATGCTGACAAAGGGGAGAAGTGGATGAGTGGGATCCCGGAGCAGTTAAGAATTCCAAATACATGCACTCATATATGAAGGAAACAGGGTAAACTAGAGCATTTAAGAATTCTAGCTCATACCTGTTTCTGAAGAAAACATCGAAAAGCGCAAAAATTGAACTTAAGGTGTAATGAAACAAATCTTAAGCTATTCTTTTTTTCTGCAACTTAGAACAGCGGAAAGATGATAAAACATAAAATAGACAGGGAGGAAAAACACTTATTGGATCATGCAGAGACACAGGAATTCCATGATCATTCCTCGGTCAAGAGAAAACAGCAAGTTATTTCGCAATTCATGCTTTCAGCAATCTTTGATTATGAAAAATATGACAGTTATAGTGCGAGTCTTTACTCAGAGAAATTGCTGGAAAGGAAACTGACCAACAACTACTACTACCAACCAACCAACCCTTCAAAATATCGCTTCCGGTGGTATTTATAAACAAAATATCAGGAAGACATCATTACAAGTGACCTTGACAGGCTTGCTTAGAACTCTTCAAAAATCTAAATGATGCTGGAATTAATGCAAGTAAATCTTTTTGGCTGCGTTGGGGGCAGCTAAATTGGAACAGGTGACGAGGTGGCCCTTGGGGACCAGATGCGGTGCTGCTGAAGTGAATGAGCTTCGGGGCTGCAGTTCGGCTTTGGTGCGAATTGGATGTGCAATTATTATGATTTGAGGGCTTTAAGTAGTTTCGCTCTCCTTCTGTGAATCTGCTGGAAGATATTCAATTTTCTCTTGCTTTGGGCCGCTACTCAAGATATTCTCTGATACACTTTGCCGCTACATTGATGGTGTCTGCCATCGACTGATACTCTTTGACACGCTTGATACCTGCTGATTTGATCTGATACACTTTAAACTCTGTGAATGATCTGCTGCTGTCTTCAAACCGGATCCTTTGGCACGTTTGGGTGATTTTCGGGCTTTTTCGGTGCGCAGTGGGCTCGGAAACCAGAAGATTCCCTAAAGATTCCTTAAAATGGCCTATTTCCCGTAGCGATGCGCGAATAGCACATCGAAAACTGCCTCTGTTTCTTGATCTGGAGCTCCGAAGTGCGATTTTTCTCCTTGCGCGAAGCTTTTTCGGCTTTTCTGGCTGCTGACGTAAGCATGCCGTCGGCTGTACGACGAATGATGTCAGCTGTGGGTCCCTGGTACAGCGTGACGTGGTGAGGTGCTGGATGGACTGTGGTGAAGAGACGCCGATGCGATATCGCGATATCGCGTCGGCGGGGAAAGAGGGGCATCATTGGGTGGGCTCTTGGCGCTTGCGACTGCCGATATGCGATATCGCAATATCGCATCAGTGGAGAGGAAAGGTGAATGGATTGGAAACTCGGCTTTTGTGATCGTCGATCGCCGATATCGCAATATCGCATCGACGGGGGACGGATGGGCTATGTTTTGCAAAAATGTGAGAGTGCGAGGTTGCGACGCGAAAATGGTTTTGAGGGGGGAAAGGGTAAGTAAGTGGGTGTGAAGGTCATATAAGGTTTTCGGAAGGGGTCCGACTACCTCGGGGGAAATTTATACTTTGGAAGGAGTCCATCGTATTTGGGAGGTGGTTCGGGGGTCAGGGCTCTTGCTTAGTTTCTGATAAACTGAACAATTCCCGAGAACTGATATGGTTATTTTTCAACGAGGGGAGGGATATTACATAAGGGATTTGTTACTTAATATTAATACGGGGACGGGAAACAGAGGGAGCTACATAATAATATTAGTGGTTAATATGGAGATGGTAAGAAAGCGCTAAGTTCGGAAGAACTTAGGCTGTTAGAGGGGGTAAGATCATATTTCGGGAGAAGATATGGAACAACTTTGAGTAAAGCAGATCTTTACTCAATCGGAGTGATGAAGAGGATGAACTCAAGAGGTGTCAAGCAGATCTTGACCTCTTTTGGGGATGTTAGTTAATGATCGGGGAAAACAGAGAAGGGGAGTTAGTTATACCTCATTTGAGCCTTTTTGCTTAAAAATCTTTGCTGATTATGTTCTGCATGATATGATACCTGCAAACTTGGAACTGGTCAGCAATTCAACAGCCTCAGAACTTACCTTCCCAGCCTACTTTTCCTAGCATTTTTCTTCTTTTGCTTGGAGGTGCATTTAGACTTGCAAACCCATCATACATTTTCTTTTGATGCTTTCCTATCTACATACTACCCTTATTTCTTCCAGAGCCCAGATTAAACTGTTGGACTCTTCTGTTTCTCTACCTATCTAAGATTCTGCCAAGATT
>APFE030600968.1:0-17733 GCA_000404065.3 Pinus taeda | reverse complement strand
AACTTTACAAAATTTAAAGGCAATTGAATGAACTTGAAGTAGCCTTCTTCATTTGGAGACTGTTTGAGCAAATATGGAGCGTTGCAGCAAGCAAAGTACAACATATTTGGCCTGTGAAATGCCAATCATGAAAAATGAATACCTGTTGCAGCAGGAGCTAACAGAGTGAAGATTAAAAGATTGAATTTCTAAGGCACAACAGTTGCTGGGAGAGAAATTCAAAGTGATATTTTGCAGTGAGGGGTAGCGATAGTTCCAATTGGAGATTTCTCCTGATCTGAGAATACTCAACAAAGAAGGCAAAGAGAGATCCGGGAGAGGTGGCGCAGAGGCTTATCTAGCTAGTGTAGGCTAATGCAGAGGCAACACAGGTCCTTGAGGAGGTCCAAATTTTTTCTTGAGGAATCGAATTGTAAAGCTAGAAGCTGGGGTGTGAGACCAGGAGGTCAGAATCGAAGTTCCTAGGAGGAAAATCGATCAACAGAAGGAGTGAGATTGTCCCTAGACTTTGTGACGTTGGGCTAATGCAAAAGGCTACATGTAAACAACAAGGGGAAATCCATTATGTGGTTGGATTAGTCGGATCGCCTATGATAGTGTAAGGTACTTCTCACTATTCTTTTGTCAGTGTTATTCTCTATAATGGATAGACAATAAGGCATCCAGAGAATTTATTTAGAAAAACTACTACTTAATAATAAAACCCTCAGTTGTTGCACCAGTTTTCCCACACTGGGTTTTTCCGTGGACATTTGGCCAAAAATAACTATGTAGATGTGTTTTGTATTTCTTTCTTGCTAAGATTCTTGTTTCCGCATTTTATTTAAATGATGAAGGTTTTAGTGTATTAGTTTTGGTGTTTACTATAGGAAACAATAAATAATTTGTTCAGTAATTAACAAATAGGAGAAACTTAATTAGTTGCTACAATAGGGATTCAAGGGTTCTCGAATTTGCACATGGTACCAAAGTTGTGGGTGAAACAAGAAGGCGGTGCTAGAAGAGCCCAATGCTAAAGGAAGACGAGAGTTTGAAATTCCTACAGAGGCAACAATTCGAATCCCCATAGGGATTGCACAGTTCAGGCCAGGAGGGCAAGATTTTCGTGGTAAACCTCTCTCTGAGTGAGTCAACAGAGAGGTAGGATTTCTAGATTGAGATTTTTCAATGATAGAGGGAGAAGTGCAAAAAAAACTTCAACGAACAGAGGTTTCTGGTGTGATGTATTTTTTTGCAGGCAGTTGTTGGGCATAAAGACGTCAGACAAAAGAATAAACACTTGAGAAAATTTCTTCCTTAGATAATTCCTAGACAAGGAATTCGAATTCTCATTATCTGAGCAATAGTAGGGAGTAACAGATCTACTAACTCCAACAGGGTGTGTGTAGGCTAACCTAGCAATAACGCAGAAGAGAGAGGAGGTTATTCGACTTTTTCATTGGTAGATACAATAACTAGTGGATTGAAAGATCATGATCAGTTGGATGGGGCATCCAACTGTATGATCTAGAAGGAAAGGATGTAATACCTTCTAGATGAGCACAATCTCAATACCTACATCGATAATAAAGTAGTTGTGCTCGTGGATCCAGATCCGCTCAAGAAGTACAAGGATGATATGGAAAATACCAAGTGGATGATCCTCAATTGAGTGAAGGATCATATAGTCTATCACATCGTTGTTAGAGGTAATGCCAAGGAGATGTGGGATGCATTGTCAACGCTATATCAGGGATATTCCAAGCAGTCGAAGATGTACTTGGACAAGAAGATGTGATCCATGCAGATGTAGAAGGGGGAACACATTGATCTGTTCCTTATGAAGCTTAAGAAGACTGAGACGAGTTGTCAGCTGTGGGGTCAATACCTCAATATTCCGAGATGGTATGACTGGCCCTAAATTTAGGTTTCAAAATATTGGTTAGTATTTTCCTAGAGCATCTTGGGTAGGTAGAACTTACCAGACTAGGAAGGAATGTGGGCATCTCTTATGCAAGAGGAGCTGAGGAGAGACTTGCTCAAGTGCAAACTTGTTGGAAGCAACAATAGTTTGTTGAAGCCCAAGGAGGAGGAGGAGAATGAAACCCTTGCATCCAAGCAGAAGCATGACTAGCAGAGGTTGAAGAAGGACATCTCAAATATTAAATGCTTCAAGTGTGGTGAATATGGTCACTACATTGAACAGTGTCCTCTCAGGATGAGGAACAAATATGAGAAGCATGATTCGAAGGCTGCACTAGCGAAGATCGAGGAGGATGTCTTTGCCATGATAGCCGAGATACCTCTAAGAGGGTGGTGGGTTGAATTGAAAATATAGTTGTGCAAGATCCTTGAGGAGTCCACCTCTCATATCAACACCTTGCTATGAGAGTGCAAATCAGTAGTAGTAGGATGGATCAATGTCAGTTGGTGCAAAGGAGTGTTGGAGAGACAGGTACAGTGACTAGGAGAACCAGAGATTGAGCAACGCAAAGCTAAGTTGGAAGCAGTGCAGTTGGCACAGAGAAGAGGTCACAAGCAACGCAGAGGCTTCAGAGGGTCAGCATAGAGACTAGCATCAGTCATACTCCAGCAATGAGATGCATCATACTAAACACTTGTTAATTAAATTTGGATGCTTTTTCCATATTTGATGCAGTAGCAGCAACAGTTGGAGAATAGTTGCAGTATGGATGTAGTGTTGACGGTGGTAGTGTCAGCAGCAATACACACGCAACATTTGCGTAGTAGTTGGTGGGCAGGAGGTCACACATCAGTAGCACAGAGGGAGATGTTATAGAACAGGGTGATGCTTAAACATGTTGCATTGCTAGAGAACACTCCACACTAAGAGGGAGTGTTGATTTCCGGTAGCATCAAATGTTCTCTAAGTCTCAAAATTTGTGCAGTGAGGATTAGACGCATGCATTCTCCAATAGCCAGAAATCATTTTGGGAAATTCCACCTGGAGACAATTTTATTAAAATAATTAATTATTTTTAATGGGTCCCTAAGTCTAAAATTAGGAAATTAAAATAATTAATGGGTATTGATCTAAAACGTGGGTAAAACTTCTAGAAGAAGGTGGACATGAATTCAATATGATCCTAGCCATTGATTAGAATCTAATTTGGATCGTTCATTAATCAACGAGTAGATTATAAGAGGAGGCTTGATGGGCACTTGGAGAATACACAAAGTGAAGATCAGAGGATCGAATTTCTGAAGCACAATAGCAGCCAGGAGAGAAATTTGAAGTGATGTTTTGTAGTGAGGGGTAAGGATAGTTCCAGTTGGATATTTCTCCTCATCTAGGATTACTAAGCAGATAAGGCTAAGTTGGCTAGTGTAGGTTGACAGAGAGGGAGTGCAGAGCCTTAAGGAGGTTCAAACTTTTGCTAAAGGAATCGATTTCTGACGCCATAAGCTGGGGTGTGAGACCAGGAGGTTAGAATCAAAGTTCATGGGAGGAAAATCAATCAACAGAAGGAATTATGCTGTCACTAGACACTATTACGCTAGGCTAACCCAATGACTGTAAAGAGGCAACACATAGACAACAAGGGGCAAGCCATTCTATGGTTGGATCAGTCGGATTGCCTATGATAGTGTAAGCTACTTCTCACTATTATTCTGTCAGTGATATTCTCTATAATGGATAGCCAACAAGGCATCCAGAGACTTTATTAAAAAAAACTAATGCTTAATAATAAAACCCTTAGTTGTTGCACTGTTTTCCCACACTGGGTTTTTCCATGGATATTTGTCCAAAAATAACTGTGTAGATGTGTTGTGTATTTCTTTCTTGCTAAGATTCTTGTTTCCACATTTTATTTAAATGGTGAAGGTTGTAGTGTATTATTTTTGGTGTTTACTATAGGAAACAACAAATAATTTGATCAATAATTAACAAATAGGAGAAACTTAATCAGTTACTATAGTAGGGATTCGAGGGCTCTTGAATTTTCACATGGTATCAAATTTGTACGTGAAACAAGAAGGTAGTGCTATAATAGCCCAATGCTGAAGGAAGAAGGGAGCTCAAAATTCCTACAAAGGAAACAATTTGAATCCCCATAGGGATTGCGCAGTTCAGGCCAGGAGGGCAAGATTTTCGTGGTAAATATCTCTCTGAGTGAGTCTACAGAGAGGTAGGATTTCCAGATCGAGATTTGTCAATGGTAGAGGGAGAAGCACAACAAAAGCTTCAATGAACAGGGGTTTCTGGTGTGCTGCAGTTTTTTACAGGAAATTGTTGGGCACAAAGACATCAGAAGGAAGAATAAACACTTGAGGGAATTTCTTCCTCAGAGAATTCCTAGAAAGGAAATTTGAATTCTCATTATCTGAGTAGTAGCAGGGATTAACAGATCTACTGAATCCACCAGGGAGTGTGTAGGCTAGCCCAGCAGTAGCGCATAGGAGAGAGGAGGTCATTCAATTTTTTCTTTGGCATAGATGGCAACTGGTGGATTCAAAGATCATGATCAGTTTGATGGGGCATCCAACTGTGTGATATAAAAGGCAAGGATGTCATGCTTTCTAGATGAGCATGATCTTAAGACCTACATTGACAGTACGATAGCTGTGCCCGCGGATCCAGATCCGCTTAATAAGTACAAGGTTGAGATGGCAAACACCAAGAGGATGATCCATGATGAAGTGAAGGATCATGTAGTCTATGACATCATTGTTAGAGGGATTTCCAAGGAGATGTGGGATGCATTGTCGATGCTATATCAGGGATCTTCTAAGCAAAGAAAGATGTACTTGGAGAAGAAGATGTGATCCACAAGGATGCATAAGGGGGAACACATTGATCTATTCCTTGTGAAGCTTCAGAAGACCCAAGAAGAGTTAGAAGATGTTGGGTCAACACCTCAGTATTCCAAGATGGTATGACTGGCCCTAAATTTAGGTTTCAAAAGAGTGGTTAGTATTTGTCTAGAGCATCTTGGAAATGGAGAACTTACCGGATTGGGAAGGAATGTGGGCATCTCTTAAGCAAGAGGAGCTGAGGAGAGACTTGCTCAAGTGCAAACTTGATGGAAGCAACAACAGTTTATCGAAGCCAAAGGAGGAGGAGGAGAATGAAACCCTTGCATCTAAGCGGAAGCATGACCAACAGAGGTAGAACAAGGACATCTCAAATATTAAATGCTTCAAGTGCGGTGAATATGGTCACTACGCTACACAGTGTCCTCTCAGGATGAGGGACAAAGATGAGAAGAATGATTCGAAGGCTGCACCCACGAAGATCGAGGAGGAAGCATTTGCCATGACACCCGAGATATCTCTAGGAGGATGGTGGGTTGAATTAGAACTACAGTTGTGCAAGATCCTTGAGGAGTCCAACTCTCATATCAATACCTTGCTATGAGAGTGAAAATCAGTAGTAGCAGGATGGATCAGTGTCAGTTGGTGCAAAGGAGTGTTAGAGAGACAATTACAGTGCCTAGGAGCACTAGAGACTAAGCAATGTAGAGCTAAGTTGGAAGTAGTGCAGTTGGCACAGAGAAGAGGTCAGAAGCAGTGCAGAGGCTTCAGAGGGTCAACATAGACTCTAGCATCAGTCATACTCCAACAATGACATGCATCATACTAAACACTTGTTCATTAATTTTGGATGCTTTTTCCATTGTTGATGCAGTAGCAACAATAGTTGGAGAAGAGCTGCAGTACAGATGTAGTGTTGACAATGGAACTGTTAGTAGTAGTATAGATGAAACATTTGCGCAGTAGTTGGTGGGCAGGAGGTGAGGCATTAGCAGCGCAGAGGGAGATGTTATAGAATAGGGTGATGCTTCAACATGTTGCATTGCTAGAGAACATTCCTTGCTAAGAGGGAGTGTTGATTTATGGTAGCATCAGATATTATCTAAGTCTTAAAATATACACAGGGAGGATTAGACACATGCATTCTCTAATACCCAAAAATCATTTTGGGAAATTCCATGCGGAGACTGTTTTATTAAAATAAATAATTATTTGTAATGGGTCCCTAAGTCTAAACTTAGTAAATTAAAATAATTAATGGGTATTGATCTAAACTGTGGGCGAAACTTCTTGAAGAATATGGAGATCAAATCAATATGATCCTAGCCGTTGATTAGAATCTAACTTGGGTCGTTTATTGATCAACGAGAGGATTATAAGAGTAAGCTTGATGGGCACTTGGAGAATACACACAGTGAAAATCAATAGATCAAATATTTGATTCACAATTGTTGCCAGGAGAGAAATTCGAAGTGATATTTTGTAGTGAGGGGCAGGGATAGTTCCATTTGGATATTTCTCCTCATTTGGGAATACTTAGTAGAGAAGGCAAAGAGAGATCTGGGAGAGGGAGCATAGAGGCTAAGTTGGCTAGCTTAGGCTGATGGAGAGGGAGTGCAGAGCCTTGAGGAGGTTCAAATTTTTGCTAGAGGAATCGATTTTTGAAGCCAGAAGCTAGGGTGTGAGACCAGGAGGTTAGAATCAAAGTTCAAGGGAGGAAAATAAATCAAAAGAAGGAGTGATGATGTCCCTAGACACTATTATGCTAGGCTGGCGCAGTGATTGCACAGACGCGGCACATAGACAACAAGGGGCAAGCCATTCTATGGCTGGATCAGTCAGATCGCCCGTGATATTGTAAGGTACTTCTCACTATTCTTTTGTCAGTGATATTCTATATAATGGATAGCCAACGAGGCATCCAAAGACTTTATTTAGAAAAAATACGGCTTAATAATAAAACCTTCAGTTGTTGCACTGATTTTCCCACACTTAGTTTTTCCGTGGACATTTGTCCAAAAATAACTGTGTAGATGTGTTGTGTATTTATTTCTTGCTAATGTTCTTGTTTCCACATTTTATTTAAATGGTGAATGTTCTAGTGTATTAGTTTTGGTGTTTATTATAGGAAACAATAAATAATTTGTTCAGTAATTAACAAATAGGAGAAACTTACTCATTTGCTACAGTAGGGATTTGAGGGTTCTCAAATTTTCACATAATCTATTTTCCTTCCTGCCTTAACTGAATGAGCCTGAAATCCTTGCACAAATCCTAGAAATAGCCTCCTATTCCCTAGAAATGAGGATTCCATATTAAATATGAATTTCCTCATATTTCCTAGTGAATTCCCAAGGCAATTTTTCCCTCTATCAACTCTCACAAGCTCACACACAAAACTCGTGCTCAAGAATGAATACATTTGTACCTTTGTTCGTCCTTATAAGCAATTCGAATGATAAATCTAGAAAACTATATTTTAGGAAATTTATTTTGTGATTGATAAGTGAACTGAGTGAACTAACTCATGCAACTCGTCTTATCTCAATTCTAGAACTTGAGATTCAACCATTCGTCCTTTTCCCAAATTAACTCACAGTGGAAGACAATGAACTCGACCTTCTACTTTTGCACATTAGTTCTATTATTAGTGTCTTAAAATAAATTTTCATTTTCCATGGTTGATCACACTTGCAAGAGAATAGAAAAATCAATTTTTCTTCTCAATTTATATTTTATGCCCATGGAACAAAACTTCATTGTGTTCTTGAATGGCTTTAGGAAGTGTTAAAATTGGAAACTAGGGCCAAAATCCACCTTGGACAACTCATATGATAGAGATGATATTTTGGATTCCTCTTTCCAAGAGGTGCAAGATTGATCTAAATATCATCTCATTCTGACAAGTAGAAATGGAACTATGAATTTATTTCTTCTATGGACAAATTGTCAAGGTCGACTCTAGTCAAATGTAGGCTCATGAAACCCAACAGATGTGTCTCTTCACCCTCAATGTTGTGTATAAATAGGAGATACATTTTCCTCATTTGGAAACCATCACTCAACATATCTTTCTCTCTCTTCTCCTCATTGGTTCATATAGCAAAAGGAACAACTCTTCTTCTTCTCACGTTGACTTGGGTTGGCCGAAAACTACAGACAGAAATCGTAGGACTATTTTGGGCTATTTGCAGGGACAATTACTAGTGTTAACCAAGGGTCAAATTACCTCCTTTAGTTGTGATTTTTAGGTAGATAATCTGATCTTTTGAGTCTGCATCTCCTGGCACAAAAATCGAGGAATTTGGAGTAGGTTTATCTGCGTTGATTGCATGACCTTTGACTGCAACATTGACTCTGCGTTGACCAAGTTTGGAAGAGAATTTTAGGACTATTTTGGGTTGATTATGACTATCCTTGGAGGTCAAGTTAACTGGGTTTTACCAAGCTCATTTGGAGGAGATTTTTTGCTAGTTTGATCAACGCTGTCTTTCTAGTCAGGGCATCCTATTGACTATTATGCAACTAGCTCACAAAATAGAAGAAAGAGATAGATCAATGACTTAAAACATAGCCTCTTCGAGGGGGAAACCTCCTTTACATTACACAAATGAACAATTCTTGGATTATACAAATGAAAAGGCCTCCTTTCTATATATAGGAGTCTAAGGGGTCACAATATAATCAGAGCTGACATAACAATAATAATGTAAGGGAACAACAATAACAGTAAGGGGTACAATAACAATAATAATAAGGGAATACACTAGTATTATAGGGACCTAACATGCCCCTCTCCTTAAAAAATGCGTTGTCCTCAATGCTTGAGTAGTTCTGGATGCTTCTGTATAAAATTCTCATCCTCCCATGTAGAATATTTAGTGGGTAAGTTCTTCCACTTGATGAGATACTCTGAAATTGATCGATTTTGTAGTTGTTGAGTTCTTGTTTCTGTGACTGCTTCAGGTTCCAATTTGATTTTTCCTTCCTCATAAAGTTCTGGAATATTGTTTGAACTGGGAGCTTGTCACCTATAGCCTTTTTTAAGCATGAAACATGGAAAACTGGGTACACTCAGGAAGATGCAGGAAGTTCCAATTTGTATGCCATAGTACCAATCTTTTGCAACACCTTGTATGGACCATAATACTTTGGTGATAATTTATTATCCTACTTAGCTTGCTTGAGGGAAATTTGTTTGTATGGTTGTATCCATAGAAATATCCAGTCACCTACATCAAAACTTCTTTCACTGCGATGTTGATATTCCCGTTGTTTCATTCTATTTTGCGCCGAAGTGAGGTTATCCTTTAAGAGTTGGAGAACTTTTTGTTAATGCTCAATGTGATCTTCCACTACTTAAACCTTAGAATTTTATCTAAAATATGATGTGATGTGTTATGCTACTATACCAATAGGTGTCATATTTCATGATTGACACTGATGAGCTCTAATATGTTCATACCTTTTCTGGTTGCAAAGGTTTTTCCATATTCTCAGAAAAACGAAAAATTTAAAAAATGTAAAGAGGGTATGCCCTAAAAGAAAAATCAAAGGGGAAAAAGAATGAAATGGTCAAAAAATGAAAGAAATGAACCCCAAAAAACAAAATAGACCAGGAAAGTGTGCAAGTCCCAAATGCCACTACTCTCTTATTTTCTACAATAATCTGATTGCGTGTAGCTTGTTGATTTATGCCACCATTGATGAATGGCCAAACAGCTTAATCTTGGCTAGTTCATGTTTGAATTTCATGATTTAGAGATAGAGAATAAAATCTAACCAAACTGTTCAATCTTGGGAGATAAATAGATAGGTAGAGAAGCAAAGGAGCTCAATAGTTGAATTTGAGCCCTTGTATGTTATAAGTGCAGACTTAGGTAGGCTTACCATGAAAAGAAAAAGAAGGTGATGAGGGTTTTCCAGTCCAAGTGCACCCAAAGAAAGAAGAAATAATGCTAGGCCAAGTAGGCAGGGTAGGTACAATGGTGTTGCAGAATGATACTTGTGATAAATTTTGTCTCCAAAAGTGTCAGCTTTCACTTTTTCACAAGTACTAGATAGATATTATACTCCAAGTAGTTCAAGCGAAGCAAGGTTTCATGACTAACTCCCCTTTGTATTTCTTACCTTGAAACTCACTAATTTTCCCCTAAAGTATTGAGATCTATTCTTAATATCACTCTGTTGATGCCTCGAAATTCGCTGCAACAACATCGGGAAAACCACCTGGTCCAGACCTTAATGCAGCTCCTTTTCCGTTTGGTGTGGTGGCTCCGACTGGAAATAATGGGACTAGTTTCCCAATGATGAATAAAAACGGGATGGATAAATGAGTGGTTTTCTAATAAAATGGTAATGGATGAATGATTTAATCTAAAAGTAAAAATATGAATAATGACCTTATCCCGGGAAATTTCTATTTTTTAAGTGTAACTTTTGATAATCTCTATTTACAAACAAGCATATAGATGACTTTATTTGGTAAACAAAGATATTCATTCATATAATAATTACTTTGTTCAAATAGTTGAACAAAGTGATAAATAAAACATTATTACACTTATCCTTTATATATCCCTTAAACATCCAATAGTGAAAATATAAGGAGCGATGTTGAAAACACATACATATATCCAATGATAGCAAGAGTAATCAAATAACGATTTACATAAAAGAATGAAATTAGATCATAGATAATAGTACCATATGTGATGTAAATCATTCCAAATATC
This sequence comes from Pinus taeda, assembly GCA_000404065.3. NCBI lineage: Eukaryota > Viridiplantae > Streptophyta > Pinopsida > Pinales > Pinaceae > Pinus > Pinus taeda. The sequence continues at coordinate 7,243 of APFE030600968.1, read as the reverse complement.
AATCACATTCGAATTCCTTTTTCGAACTTAGAGATACTTTCATATCAAGGCATTAGTGCTCATCCCATAAAAGCTTTCTTCGTTAGAATTTGGAATAATGGCCCAGTCTTTATAAAAAATATACTGGAAGCACAATAGTGCAACTTCCAGGTTTGAGTCTTATACAAAAACTAAGGACCCTTTCTAAATGCATGAAAGGGTCTATAAATACTAATTAAACTAACTAACTACAAAAATAAAATGCTATTTAATTGGTACAACTAAATATTGAATATCTTCTCCACGGCAGGTTTGTTGGTAGTCGGTAGCATGATTCATCATTTCGACTGTTCTCCCTTTGATCCGAGTTGGTAGATTGCAAGCATCGGTTCCAATTTTGGAGGGCGACTGAGACGAGAATGGAGCTGAGCTAAGTATGTGGCATGATGTATTTCGGGAATGATACCACTGATTGCATTGGTTAAACACTTGAGGGCGGCCCTATGACTGTATGGTTTTACTAAGAAAAACCAATAGGTATCTCAAGTTAAACTTTGGATGCCTGTGATTAACCTTCCATTCTTTTCCAACTCTTGATTGCATGCTTGCTCCAATGTCTGAGCTGACAGCAATTTACCTAGGGTACATTGTGAAATCATATTAGATAGATAGAGAGTGTTATTGATTAACTCAATTAAGCTACTTGTAGATAATCTACATTTGGAAACCTCTCTCTCTGCTTTCATCAACTGTGACTTCCATTCTAAGAACAAGAAATCCTTGTGTGATTCTAGGATTTTGGGTAGATTTGCTGCCTGCCCCTCATTGGTGTCTTGCCAAGCAAGAAAATTTGTCAGGGTCTTGTTGGCCTGCTCCAAATCCTGTCTAGCATCAACTGATTTGTCAACTATTGATGTCGTTATATCACAAACGGGTTCAACATGAGAAATATTATGACATAATAGTCTTAACTTTGTCACCAATGCCTTGTTAATTTGTAGCGCTTCAGCTCTGAAATCGGCAGGTTGTGGAAAACTCTTGAACTTCCCTATTTGAAGTGACAACTGAGTGATTTGATCATCTTTCATTTTTTCCATTAGTTCATTCATCATATTTAACCTGGCCAATGCTTCTAATAATTCTTTCTGCTTTTGTATTGCACTTGAGTCTACTCTCTGTTTTTCTTCAAGCAACTATTTATTCAATTGATTGTTTAATTGTTGCTGTGTTGATAATTTCTGTTCCAACTATTCAACTTTCTGTTGTGCTTGAGACAGCTGTGTTTGCAACAAAATAATTGCTTGGTCCTTTTCTCTAAGTATATTACTCACCTCTGATGCCTTGTTCATAGTGGCTGCTGAATAACCTCCGACATACTGAGAAAGCTTCGTTAGGTCATCGGAAGGATCAAACTCTTCTTTCCAAACTACATTAGCTGTCTTTGTTTGCTCTGGAAATAGGGAAGGTTGATCAAGTCTTCTCCTTTTCCGTTGTCTTTTCACTACAGCTTGTGTTTTGGACTGTAAAAGACATCTAATGGAGTTATGTCCTCCACCTGCAAAATGATTTGATTAGAAGGATCTTTTGGAATTATTTCTAAATTCGTGCTAGGGGGTAGGCCATTGGTTCCTTCATTCGGAACCTTTGTTGATGTTGTATCCTGTGTATCTATTAATTTGGGTGTATTGGCACCTTTTGGACCTTCCAGATTGCTTATAATGGAGTCAAGTTGATGCCATTCTTGGAGTATTTTAAGATCAATCTAGGTATCCACATTGATATTTTCGCTGCCCTTATCCTGTTCCCTATTCTGTTCTTCCTCGTGCTCTTTCTCCTGCTCTTTCTCCTGTACTTTTTCTTGTTCTTTATCTTTATCTTTCTCGAGAATCTTTGAAGCAGCAGGAGGTTTTTCAATGAGTTGTTGTTCAGGCTTGCTTGATTGTGTTGTCGGGGCAGTAGCTAATAAGCCCAGAGGTAGAGTTTGCAACCTCTATTCTCTGAGCTTAATGAATTCTACTAGCCCTTCATCATTATATCTCATTTTGGCTAGTGCTTGCACCTGGAATAATGACTCTGCCGAAGAAAATAAGTCATCAAAATCATCTTCCTTATGATCAAACCTTGTGAGTTTGGCCTGTTGAAGCACATTGTAGACAACTTTCCTTGGTTCGAATCGCCTATTAGGAATGGTTGCAAGGTTTAGCATGTTTATTTTCTCTGCTTCCTTCTCCCCATGTTTGTAGTTGTGCAAAGTATAAACACCACATCTCAAAGGAAAAGTAGGCCAAGCCTGGGTTTTTGAAATCCTAAGAGTCTTGGATGTTCTTGCTGTCCTAATTTGATAGGCTAATTCTCGGGCTAACAACTTGTCGGGTATGTATAGAGGAAGGACATGAGGCCTTGCAAGGCTACCAAAAACCCTTATGTATGTGAACTTACCCTCCCCAAACCAGTTTCCTAAAGCGGTTAGGTCAATCTCTGCTTGTGAAGAAATCTTCGGGACAGGTTTATCAAAAATGGCACAGTAAATAGGCAACATAAAACCATTACAAATTTGGTACAAGTGGTCCTTATAGTGTGCTTTCCACAGCTTTTGGTGATAAATGTGAATTTGCATGGGGTCTTGTGGAGTCCATCTCCACCCCAGTACAGGAAATTCAGAGTTGAAACAAAGAGTATCTAAAATATAAGAACTAAAATAAAATGGAGGAATAGACCTATCAGTCACGCGAGTTTTATTTCTAAACTCAAGAATTGCAGTGGCTAGTTTATCTGATAATATATTTCACCAATCCATTATCTCACTGTTAACTGCCGCTTCCATTAAAGGAACCATTTCAATAGTAAATTTTGTAGAATCATGTAATCCCCAAATCCTACACATCATTGCCCCGGCGTAACAGTAAGGAGAACATAATGAATCTATAAAGTATTTACTTGAAGATTCATGTTTGTGCTTTGCGGGGTTCTGTCTCCATTCCTGAATTGGGGCCGATTCAGTTTCATTCTCACTTGTGAACTTCTGAAGAAATGCTTTATTGTATACAGAAGATTTTTTTCTCGAGCTGCTATTCGATGTAGATATGAGTCAGCTAAGTCCTTCAGGGAAGCCTCTAATTTTCTAGTTGAATCTGCAGTAGCTTGCACCGATACCGTTTTAGGCTCTTCAGCTTCAATTAGATTATATATGCTTTGCGAGCTTGTGTTTTCGAGGCCAAGACACGTAGTGTCTAAAATCGATCCTTTCTTGCTTGGTCCCGGATCAGGGGTAGATTACCCTGTTACTGCAGGAGCTGATGTTGCCACAAATCTCTTGTATTTCTTTCCCAAGGAATAAAATGAACGTAATACAGAGAATAGGTGGTGCAAGCCAATATGAAAGAGTTATATCAATTTAACGAATAATGAAAGATTAAAATAATACTGCCGCAGATACAATCTCATGGGAGATCTCGGCATAATTGCTTCATTAATTGGCCACTTTAACCTGTCAATCATTTAAATACCCATCATATCATTTATATGCCGAATGATTCATTCAAGCGTGGATTGAGGTTTTTGGTGGATAATCACAAGTAAATCGCTATCAGGAATGGGAAGGCTTTTAATAATAATCTAAAATAATGCATGCAAGCCTTTTCAATCTATTTTGAAACTCGCGCTTTGCTTTATCGGGTCGCAATCGGAGAAATGATTGTGTTGTAATATTTGTTTCATTGCAAAATCCCCGATCCCTGATGGCGATACACCTTATCGCATCAAGAGGTTTTAAAGGTGTCATAACGTGTGGTACGCTACATCCCCCGATTGCTGATAGCGATATCGCATCAGAGAAATAGTGGGACAGCCTTTTGTTATACTTGCTTGCCTTTCCCGATAACTGATAGTTATTCACTTTTCGGATCAGAGTAAACCAATGGGTCTTTGCATTATGTATTTCTTATTGTTGCGATATGCGATCTTGTGATCGCTTTGTCGCAATAATAAAGAATTATATATTTATTTCATAAGACCGATTCACATTTGTTCAAAAGGTTTATAATATATTGTTTCCTTTGGATCTTTTGATGAAGGATGAGTTGATACCAATTTTATTCACACATCTATATTTAAAAGGGACCCATTTCATATTATGGTTAAAAAGAAAAATTTTATGAAATGGGGGGTTGTTGTACAGCACAACAATTGGCGATTCACTGGGAGAAACAGTTATCTCTGAAAAATGATGAAATACTTAAACTTTCTTTATATAGAAATCTTATCTAAGAGGAGAATTCTAATATAACTAGCTATACATAAATTATGAATCTAATAATAGCTATTTTTGCTAGTTTCTTCTCTTGTCAAAATTAAATACATTCTAAGTTTTAAATTAGCCTTAATTGGTTGATAATGATAAAACAAATAACCTTTCCAACTTAGCTTTATAATGACTCCTTTTTCATAGGTAGAGCCTCTGCTGCTAGCAAACGTTTATAGTCTTGACAGGGATACCTTTTAACTATTTAATCATCCATTATCCCATCCATTTTAGAGTATAATTAAAAGAATGAATCCAAAAATATGCTTTCATATTTTGTATCTCTTTTTCTTTTTTCTTATTTTGTAAGATTAAAAGCCATTTTCCTGGTTTGGTGGCTAGCTATTTGACAATGCCATTCACTGGTTGTAATTTAACTGAACAAGCTGGCTCATGATGAGACCCCTCGTCTTATAATTATAAGCCATTACCCTGTTTTGGTATGCAGTATTGGTAATGTCAGTTGAACTATTCCCCAATGATCATGGAAAGTAGGCTTGTAATAAGACCCCTTATATTTTATATCAAATATATTTTAGAATTACACTCTGAGTAATCATAAACTTTAATGAATGGGATGGACAATTTTCTCCTTAAGAGAGCATGGATGACAGGGTAAGAGTTGAAGATGCTAAGATTGAATCAATTTCTCTTTTTATATTGATAACCATTTTTTGGCTATTTGAAAACATTAAAATGATTTACAGTACTTCTAAATCTCGAGAAGATTTCACAAAAATAAAATGGGGTTTCAGAATTTAAATATACCTAATTTCCTAGAAATTTTCCTTTTCTATAAGGTTTCCATTTTAAAAGTAAATATCAAAACTATTTCTTTTGAGCAACTTTTTCAATATAGCAAAGGCCAATGTAAGATATCTTACAACTTTATTTCCTAATAATCCTAAAAACTATGAACACAAATTTTGCTGAAAATTGAATATTTACAAGAGGAGAAGGGGTTACCTCCTCAATTGAAGAATTTTTTCAAGATAAGGCCATTAACAGGAAGAGAATCTCTCTTACATGATAGATCTTGCAATATGAAAGTTGAATGGCCTATCTTCTCGTTGATTTGAAATGGTCTGAGCCACATTTTCTGGAACTTAGTGTGTTTTCCTTCATCTTCATGGGCTTTTTCCCATTTCAAAACTAGATCACCAACTTGTAATTGTTTTGAACTGGATGAAGTTGAATCAAAAGATGACTTGATAATTTTCTTATTTTTTTATGAATAATCCTAGCCTTTTCCCTTTCTTCTTCTAATTTTAAGATTTGATCATGTCTTAGTTGAATAGAAGATGGGGGACTTTCTTCAATAAACTGCACTAGGGCTAGAGATGGAAGCAATAAATTGGTTGGTAGGACTGCTTCTTTCCCATATACAAGGTTAAATGGGGAAGTACCTATGGAAGCCTTCTGTGTTATTCTGTCAGCCCATAGTGCAAATATTAGAGATTTATGCCATTTTTTATGATTCTGCTCAATAGTTCGCTTAATGATTTTGACGAGATTTTTATTGGTGGATTTTGCTAAACCATTACCTTGGGGATAGTAATTCTCAGAATATTTCAATTTAAATCCTCTTTTGATAGCGAAATCAAACATAGAATTTCCAGAGAAATAAGATGCATTATAAAAAACAAGAGCGTTTGGGACACCAAACCTGGTAATGATGAATTGATCTATAAACTCTATAATTACTTCAGAGTTTGTTGTCTTTAGAGGAATTGCTTCAACCCACTTAGTAAAGTAATCAGTAGCAGTAAGGATATAATTATGTTGTTTGGATGACTGTGGACTGATTTCCCCAATGATATCCAATCCCCATTGCTCGAAAGGCTATTCAATGTTGACTGGTTGCAAAGGGAAAGCTAGTTTTCTTTGTCTTCCACTGGAGATTTGACAACTTCGGCATTTCCTTATGTATTTGTGAGTATCTCTGAATAGGTTGGGCCAATAATATCCAGCATGAATGATTTTGTGGGCTATTGTATCAGCTCCAAAATGTCCTCCTGCTGCTCCGTCATGTAGTTCTTGCAAAACTTTTTGCGCTTCAAATTTTTCTAGGCATCTTAATAAAATTGAATCATAATTCCACCTAAAAAGTACATCATCTACAATTATGAAGTTTTTCAATTTTAATATAATGGCATGTTTGTTTTTATACGAAATATTAGAAGGTGCATATCCATTTTTTAAATAGAAGATCAAATCTACATATTGTGATTCAGGATCAGTGATACTTATTTGATTGATTTCTTCAGTATGTTTTGTACCTTCTGATTCTTGAATATTGGATGCTCCTGCTAATAACCTGCAAAAACCTTGGCCTCTGACAATCTTTGCTGGCTTGATTTCCAAGTCATACTCTTGTAATGTTGTGATCCAATTTGCCCTTTTTTCTCCTAATTCCCTTTGAATTAGTAATTTTCTTACTGCTAAAAAAGGAATTATAACTTTTGTATGAGCTTTTAAAAGGAAGGTTCTGTAGTGTTTGACAGCTTTGTACACAACAAAGTCTTGCTTTTCAACTTCTGAATAATTAAGTTCAGCACCTTGAAGGTTCGAGCTATAAAATGAAATTGGTGCCTCCAAGTTTTGATCATTAATCTAAGTCAGCATTGTTGCATAAGACGAGGTGGATGCGAGAGTATACAATATGAAATGATTTGAAAAATTGGGAGTGCTTAAAATAGGGGCATTAATTATTGATTGTTTGATAGAATCAAACGCCTCTTTTTCTATAGATCCCCATCTAAACACCGAATTTTTCTTAATCATTATTTGCAATGGTAAAATAATCTGGGAAAAATCTGGAACAAATCTTCTAACAAAGTTAATTTGATCCAAAAATGATTGCATGGATTTTTTGTTATGACGGAATGGAATATCAGAAATCTCTTTAATTCTATCCAGATCAATATAAATACCATCTTTGGAAACAATGAAGCCCAAGAGCTT
>APFE030600952.1:0-21897 GCA_000404065.3 Pinus taeda | reverse complement strand
TCACCTCCAGGGACAGGGAAGGGTCGAGAAAACCCTCGGACGAGCTTCAAAAACCAGAAGGGTTAAGTGACCAGAGCTCTCGCAGAGCAGCATGAGACTTTGGCAGAGTGACCCGGCAAAAGTGAAATGAAAATGATTAACGGAGGGTTGTCAACGAGCACTTTTTGTGTAAGGATAACCGGCAGGTACCGGTGAACATCCGGTGAAACAGGTCCCGTAACCCTAATCCTTTTATCGAAAAACGTACCAATCATTTAATCATTCATTAAATTTCCCAAGACACGAGTCCAATCAAACAACGATCCTTAGCTTTGGCGGGAGGCCATCATTTCAGCAGTAACACAAGAAACTAATTTGAGAAATACCTAAATCCTCTTCACTAAGTCTTCACTTTGCTGAGAAACTGCTGAAGCCAAAAAATCTTTCCTTTAGCTTCTTTGACACCTTCAAAGAGCTTGAAGCAAGCTCTGATACCATTGTTGGCGATTTTTCTGGTAAAATCCCAAAAACAAACAAACAAACTGCACACAAAGACAATGCTCTGTTTTTCTCGAGGATCTTTTGCACAGGGAAGCTTGAAAAATTTATGAGAACAGAGTATTACACACCCATAAAAGCCTTTATATTCATTAATAAAAGACTGATACAAAATTCATCCTCTTTCACTCAGAGGGATTCACCAAATGAAATTCAACAACAAAAGTTACTCTCTCTCCTCCTGAGATTTTACGCTGTGTGAAAATCTTATTTACATTTACTGCTGTAAAACAAACTTTTACATATACTGCTATAAAAATAAAAATCACATTATGCACTTTGCATATTACAAAAACTTCATCTTAGTTTTTCTTTGCCTTCACCCTCGCACTGTTGTGAAAACTTTAGTTCATTTCATAAGTCCATTCTTACATTCACACTGCTGTGTGTGTTTTTCACCTGCACATTGATTCCCCTGTTTTTCTATATTCACTTCTTCGCAGTGCTGTGTCTTTCATTCCCAAAATACAATTGACAAAAAAGACATTACAATGTGTTTTACTTGTTCAGTAAAACAAAAACTTACACTCGTGAATTTAAAACAATATAATTAAAAACTATATGCTATGCCCATACCTTTAATTAAAAACATTAAAATTTAAAGTTTCCACCAAACTTTTACCTATTACAATAGCTTAGAATTAAATACTTTTACAGTGGTCAAACAAAAAACTTTTACCACACGTCAAATTTATTTGCTTGCAGTTTAATTGCAATCAAAAAACTTTTACCACACGTCAATTTTATTTGCTTGCAGTTTGATTGCAATCAACGGTGGATAATAATGAACTAAATGGGACGGCTCAAAACAATATCGGGAGACCTTTGGTACCGAACTTTACGTCCGAATGGAAAATGGTTTTGGAGACGCTTAAAAATCTTATTGCATGGGGGGTTTGTACGAAAACCACATTCACAACAAAAAATGGTCCGATGAGCTTTGATAGTTTTCGGGAATGGTTTTTAAAGTTGCCGTTTTAATGCTGCTGCAAGGCAAGTTGAAATTAATATTTCAACACTCATAATCTGCGCAGCAACTAATACAAAGTTTTCGAATTGACTCGGTACACCATGCTGTTTACCATACCAATTGAAACGACTAATCTTCGTGTCTTTTGTGTGTGGAACATAGGGATATGTTGATGTGTAACTATGGTAGAATTCGTCTCTTTTTGTGTCTGGAACATAGGGATATGTTGATGTGTAACTATGGTAGAATTCGTCTCTTTTTGTGTCTGGAACATAGGGATATGTTGATGTGTAACTATGGTAGAATTCGTTGGAAAGATAAAATTACATTGAAAATTTATTCCAAACACAAACACCATGAAAGACTTCGCTGGCAAAACTGAGATCAAGCCCCCGTAGTCGCTGCGTCAGTGATAGAATACTTACGCAACTAGTTGGTTTGGGAATATATGTGTTCGATGCATCCTCTGAAATCGCCCAACTTATAAAATCCACAAAACTTAATGCACCGCGGACGCCTTAATATTTTGAAACAGTTGATCCACCCATGACAGAAAGGTTCATGTTTGTGATTCACAGGGGTCTATTAAGGTCACATTTGACGAGTACGAGATGTTTCTAGACCACAATTTTAAGCACTGCCTTATCTCCACTGATAGAATTCCAGGTGGTATTTTCATTACAGGTGGATAGCATATTGCCGTTTCTGTTTTCCTTTCAAATGACAACTGGGGTGATGAATGGATGGTAGGTGGTATTTTCATTACAGGTGGACGACATAATTCCGTTTCTGTTTGCCTTTCCAATGACAATGGCGGTGATGAATGGATGGCCGATGACTATGACTACGACGATCACGATAATGATAATGATATTGGGCAGTATGACGATGATGATAATGATATTGGGCAGTATGATGATGATGATATTGATATTGGGCAGTATGATGATGATATTGGGCAGTATGACGATGATGATAATGATATTGGGCGGTATGATGATTACTATGATGAGACTGGGCAGTGTGACAATGACTATACTACCCAATATAATATTAGGCAGTATGACAATGATGACAACAACAATAATGATACTGAGCAGTATGACGATGATGACGACGTTAATCACAGGATGATCAGCATGAACAACTGTTCACCTAGTTATGGGAGAATGGCTGGCAAGGATTACACCCAATGCTTCCAATCGTTCCGAGTTGAGAAAGTGGTTAGTGAGATCTCTAATAACGGCACTTACATACAACGAAAACACTGGCGAGATTTTAACCGGTAGTAAGAGAGGAATTTGTTGACTGTGATCCGTGAAATTACCGTTAGACATGAGCGATAGCTGTTTTGTGGATGATAACAGAGCCCATCAAATTATGTATATTGTGAGGAAAACGAGAAACTGTTATGTTCAACTATTATCTTGGCCTATGCTTAAACCGTCCACCAATAATTCTCATAAATGCAAAAATTAATGGTTTCTTCTTTCATATTATGAATTGAATTACAAATTGTTTTTTAAAAACGAGATATATAGTAAAGCAAAAAAATGTCTTAATGATGTATGTATAATGCTCTTAGTAGAGTGTTAAATTTGGGTTTGGAAAAAAAATTAATTTTTTTAACAGTTATTTTAAAATTTAATTTCATTTTCATGAAAAATAATTTTAGTCTTGTAATAGTTAACTTAAAATTTAATTTAATTTTTATGAAAATCAATTACAAGAAAATTAATTTTAGTGTTGTAATTAATTTGATTAAGATAAACAAAATTGGGGTTTGATGATAATTGAGAAATTTGATAAACTAGCATTTACTTAGATGCAAATCAGTGGTGATCTTTATTGTTAATTGGCTTTTGGGACTAGATTTTTTAATTACACCAAGATCTTGAAAAATCTCACTCTAATTCTATACGTTTCTTTTTAAGTTGATATCTTCAACACTTATACTAAAGAGTTAGCAACTATCTTTTATATTTTGCAATAGAAAATATTATCTTTGAACAATAGCCATAAATATGAGTTAGCAACTATCTTTTATATTTTGCAATAGAAGATATCATCTTTGAACAATAGCCATAAATATTCTCTCATCCATTTACTTTACAAAATTAGCATATGAGAGTGAATTGTTTTTGTTTTTCTAGTAAGGAAGACCAAAATAAATGAGTTTAGTATTTTTTTTTGCCTAACTCCATCTTTTCCTTAGGGGCTTCTAATCAATTTTGTATACCTAGTGCTATCAACCAATTCCCTATTTTCAAATATTGAAAGTTTCAAATTCAGCTCCATGGCCATAAAAGAATGTTTACAATCTTCCATACCAAATTTCTTCAACAATTCAAGCACATTCATAGTGCTATTAAGGAACATTTGAATAATATAACTAATTATTTCAGCTCGAAGATAACAATGAAGTGACACCCATGCTAGCATATTGAAGCCAACCCAAAGTTCTTCCATAACCACTTTGATGCAAAGTTCATTATTTCATATCATGAGTTGCATTAAAAATATAATGAAGTTTTTGTTATAACTTTTTTCTAACAGTTTCTAGAAAATGAAATTTTGAATAAATTGAGTGGGAATAGTGATGTAAAGTGAATAAAATTTGAAGTACTAATTTGGGATAAAGCTATGGTTTGTGAGTAATTGTCAAATCACTCTCAAGCTAGCCATCTCATCCAATGTATGCAAGATCCACTAGTGGATCCGAAGTCCCAACTACTTTAACACCAAAAACAAATTACACCGAAAAAACATATAAAAAAAAATAAAATAAAATAAACTACACAGATCACACTCTATTACCCAAATAATCAATAAGACATCACATATCACATTTATAAAAAATAACCGATGTTAAATATTCTAAATCATAAAAGTCTAATATACTAAAAATAAACAATCTATTAATAATCAATCAGACATCACATATCACATTTATAAAAAATGGCCGAGGTTAAATATTCTAAATCATAATAGTCTAATATACTAAAAATAAACAATAACAGATGTAATAAAAAAAACCAACTCATAACTAACTAAAAAGTCAATAAACAGTATAACTCATCGACCAAACAAATGACAATTCTAAACACTCCATACTCCATTATTCTAAACACTCCATACTCCATTATTCTAGCATAAAAGTCAACTACTTATCATGCACCTCCAAACTAATGCGAAGCAGCGCAGTCTGTGCATTTTCTCATCAAACCTAATGGGAAGCATAACCATTACAGTCTGCGCATTCTTCTCATCAGATACACCTACACCCATTCTCGTGTTTCAATAACAATAATCCCGTGTGCTTCAGTAATTGAGCTTTTTTAGAGTAGATTCCCACAACGTTATATTTTATAGAGATCTTTCGAATTGTCGATGAATTCAGTGCTCTGCATCTTGAACTAACCGGCAATGAACTCTGCGTTTGCTTATTGCATTATGCTTTGCGTAACCTTGACAGCTGCATTGGCATCTGACAAAAGAACTTCTTATGAATCTGCAGATGACTCTAACGCTGCCCAATCTCGAGTGGGTTGTAGACTGACCATGAATATCACATCATATTTGGACACAACCTCACATTGAATTTTTGCTTTTGAAAAGTTTTATGCACTTGAAATACGCTATACTTCTCATGCTCCAGGCATGCTCAGTATTGAGGATATTGATGGAAATATAATTTTATTTTAAATTATATATATATATATATATATATATAATTAATTAATATTCTTAATTATAAAGATTTAGAGTATTTTATTATGGAAATATTTAATTTGACAAAGGTGATTTTCAATTAGCTAAAGGTTTTTTATTTGAAATTAAGGTGGATGGAGATCTCTTCACTTTATATGTTTTCTAACTCACATCCTAGATTGGTTTTCAAGGGAATATGCTATGTATATGCATGCTTATCTATGGTTGTTAGGTTGCATTCGCTTTTAATTAATTTTTAAAAACTATATTCCTACCACATGGCTCCCCCACCAATTTCCTATTGATTTTCAAAGCATACTTAAATTTAGAAAAATTGTCTTATATCTTGGTTGTAAAGGATAGTAACTCTCAACACTAGTATTTCTTTGTCGTGGCCTCATATTATTAATGGTTAAGTAAAATCAAAGTTAATAATAATAATTTTGTTGCAATAGTTAATAATGATATTTTTGTTACAATAGTTCTTTTTGTTATATATTTATGAAGCCTTGGGCTATATCAACCACATTAATATATTTAAAATTAATAATAATATTTTTGTTGCAATAGGTTTTTTATCTATATATTTATGAAGTCTTCGGTTATATCAATGACATTAATATTTAAGCCAAACCTTTTGCGAGAAATTTTTGGCCAAGGAGTTTCGAACGAACCAACAAGTGTGGTTCATCTCTAGGATCAAATGAAGAGGCAAACCATGACAAAGGCTCTCTATTTCAGCCTTTTCCATAGTCTGCATCTTTATCTGGTCATGATGATGAACCACACTTGTTGATTCGAAACGGGTCGGTCAAAATTTTCTCTTATGTGATTTCTACTGAATGACTTTGCTTAATTCATTATGGATCACAGAAGCCTGAATATAGAGACATTAATATTTTTAATGTGGTTGTGTTAGTATGTAAATATACTATCATAACTCACTTCAGATGACAGTTGTTCATGTTAGAGCATGCAATTCCCACTTGCATCAATATGTGTTAATTCTAGGAAATGTTTTAGGCCTAGTAGAGTTGTTATGTGATTCCCTCTAACTAGTAGTCCTATATTGGTGTGTGGTTAAGATACTCTCTCAACTAATTGATTATGTGTGAAAGTTAGTTATTGTATATTTGTAAGTCACTCTCCATATTTATATGGGTGTAGCCTAACTTATAGATAAGATGACTTTTTCATGACAAATTTTCTGATTAGTTTTCAAAATTTGACAAAGATTTTTAAGAACTTGAGTTTAAATTGTTTAATTTGCATAATTCAAGTGCTCCATGATTTTCAAGGGTTCTAAATCCAAAGATGTGCATAATTCAAGTGCTCCATGGTTTTCAAGGGTTCAAAGATGTGTTTTAAATAACCAAAAATATTGAAATTGTATTGTCTAATTTTGGTGAATTATGATGAAATAGTTTCTCTTATATAAGTTACACTACGCCATTTATATATACCATCATTTGACCAATGTGAACTATATTATGTGTGTTTTGTAAACTCATTTGACCAATGTGAACTATATAGTGTTTTTTCTGTAACTTTGTGTTAGTATCAGAGCCTTAACTTGACCTACCCCATCATGGTAGGTCCCAGGGGCACATGAAACAAAGTTTTGTGTGTTGATGTTTTTTGCTTTTTCCATTATTTAAGCACACTTATTAGTAATTCTATTCAACTACTAACATAGGCTGGTCAGTACGAACCATCACTATATGAACACCCACTGTAGCTTGAGGTTTATTGTGTAGTAGTTGGATTTAGAGTAGAGGTTATTTCAATGATTGAAAAAGGAACATGTCTTAGAAAAGAACTATAAAGAGGTCCTAGAAACAAAGGCTCTTATTGTGAGAGTTGTGTTCTTAATTGACAAGAAATTGAAACCAATTAATATGATACATTATCCGAACAAAGATGAAAAATCCGATCTACCTAAAGTTTTAATAATAAAAATACATAATGTTTAAAATATAAACATAAAAAATAATCATTGATATTTTATAAAATTTAATATTTATTACAATAAACTAATAAATTATTTAATAACCAAATAAATAATAATATAATATTTTATAAAATAATATTTAAAATTTTATAATTGTGTATCTAATTATTAAAAATATATATTTATTAAAGTATATTAATGAATTAATAATACTAATGGTCCCTAAACAATTTTAATATACAATAAATAAAACCAACCAACCAACCAATATAATAATAATAATAATAAATAATAATAAATTATTTTAATATTTAATAAATTTTATGTGATGTCAATATAATATTTATTTAAAAAAACATATTTAGGTTTATTATTTATTGTATTATAAATAATATTTTATAATTTTATAAACTATATTTATGTAATATTATTTACTAAAAATATATTTTAATATTTTTATTTAAATCTATGATTACAAATCATTATTGAAACAAATATATCTAATGGTTATAAATTCTTATATCCACTATTTATAAAGATATATTATAATGCTTAATATATCTGATAATTCTATATAATATGCATATAGTTATGAATTATGACTTCTATATATGAAAATTATTAATTAAAAGTATATTTTATATTATAGGAAACTTTATATATTTTTATATTTATCCGATATTAAAGAATAATGTTTTTTAATATTAAAATATTTTAAAACTATGAATTATGTTTTATAGGACTTAAGTAGATGATAAAAAAATTTGGAAAACTAAATTTGATCACAAAGGAATGGAGGGAATCCAATTGCTACTTAATTTTCAACCATCATCCATCTTGATATATTCACCTTTTTCTCACTTTCAATGGTCTCCCTCAACTCCCTATGATGGAAGTGATTAATCTTAGCAATGGCCTAGGAGTCCTGAGTACAAACGTGGTGTTTGGGTTTCTTCGCATTATCAGCTAGAGATGAGGAGCATGAACGATTATGATTAATGTCAGTTGTGTGCTCCTAAATTCTTTGATTGATGGAGTGGCTAGTCTCCCCAATGTAAAGCATCTCATAGGAGCAAGGGATTAAGTAAATACCTGTCATGTTTCTAATGTCCACTCGGTCTTTGACGGATCTACGAGAGATCTAAATGGTGTTAAGTATCTTGAAGGTGATGAAGACCTTATGCTTCTTCAAAATACGAGCAATCTTGTTAGTGGTCTCACGGATGAAGCAAAGTTGGAAAATGGTAACCTAGTCCTCGAGTTCATTTTTAACTGTAGGTCCTTTAGTAGGTTTTTAAAAATATATGAGAACATGGCGTTTTCTATAGTCATTATTTTAAAAAAAATCTGGGAGATGGATTTTCTCATTATCCAAGTGACTCTCATCAGAAATAATCAAACCATGGGTAGCGATTGTGTTAAAAACTCAAAATCTTTGCACCAAATAATGATAAGAACATACATGAAGATATTTTTTTCGTTGAGTCATGTTATGAAAATCCTGGTGTAACATTGAAACATCTTCCATCCAAGATATAATAACATCAAAGAAAGGAAAGATACCATATACCTCAACTTCCTTTGTGAATTTAATGGAATTAGAATGAGAATTAATATGTTGAAAAAACAAGTTTAACTTGTCCTAACGATGGGGCGAAATGACATAGGTATTATCGACAAACCTCTTCCAAATATTAGGGTGAAATTGAGGAAAATTCAAAGCCTTGGTTTCAAAATCTTCCATGAACAAGTTAGAAACTATAGGGGAGAGTGGATAACCCATGGAAAATCCCCAACTTTGCTCATAGAATTTATCTTGGAAGATGAAAAAGGTAGAGGTAGGTTGATACCAAGCAATTTGGAAGCGTCAAAATTAATAAAGTGATTGATATATTTTAATGTTGAAGAGCTAGCTTGGATCCCGGCCTATTTGTTTAGTCTCTCAATATAGTCTTCATGTGTCGTCAACTTGTCATTTATGACCAATGGGCTTGGAAGTCCTTTCTCTCTCAAAATTTCTCTACTTGAACACGAAGCTATATATATCTATCTGAATGCTTTGACACCTTTTTTCTAAGTTAAGCATCAAGTTCCTTTTAGTAAGAACTTTCTTAATTTCAACGATGGTAGCTATTCGATCCTCAGTTTCTAATTGCTCTCGCTGATGCAAATTTCTTCTGTTAAAAAAAAATCAATTGATTCGCCTCTTCAAGCCTATTTCCCAATTCTTCTTTGGTCTTCTGTAGAGCTTCCATAGCTATCTTGAATAGTTCAGTTTGAAAAACATTATCTAGATAGAAGGCCAAATATCATTAATGGAATCAATGATATTGGTCGACAACATATGTCTCATATCTCCCAGTGGTTTTTCTAGTGTTAAGTCCTTCTCCAGGACTCTGATTCTTTCCTCCATCCTTTTGTTTTTCCTTTCTTTTTCTTTCTTATGAATTTGTGCAAGTTCATAGTTTGTTTCCATACTTGATATTTTTTCGTTGAGCTTTCTCAATTCAGTAGCTTGGATACTCATCTGTTCCATGGCTTTGATCACTTCATCTATTTTTTCTACTATTATTCCTACACTGGTTGATGTACCTGTAGTTGGAATAGTCTATGATACTGGTAATGTTGTCATTGGTGGAAGTGTTGATGCCAAAGAAGTTGCTAGAGTGGAGGGTACTGCTGTAGAAACTGTGGGTATGATAGTCTGAGGGGCAGTGGCCAGATCACTCTACTTAGACTGTATTTCTTTCTCCAAATCCTTTTCAGTTTCTTTTAATTGATAATTTAACTTAAGGACTAAGTCCATGAGTTCTTCCTCCTTTTTTTTCTCTATGACTTCTGTAGTTTGAGGATGGTGGACAGGAGGGATCTTATGCTGCTTCTTTAATGTAGCTATATCATTATTTCTCTTCTTAATCAGTTGTTTAGCTGCTTTGTCATCTTTAGGATCGTGTCCCAATTCTATCACCAGGTCTTCTAAAGTTTTTATTCTGATGTCTTTAGCCTGAGAGGAGGCCTTTTCCAGTTGCAGTTGTGTTGTGGTGTTGTGCAATGAATTTTGTAACTGATGTGTTGTGATGGACTTATTATTCAATGTGGAATAGACCATTTCACTAGTCAACTTGTGGAGTTCTATTTGTTCAATTGGATGGATATCCTTTACCAAAACTTCAAAATCACTCTTCAAATAGTTAGCCATTGATCTTGGCTATTGTACAGTTGGTTTGAGGAAGCCCATTTGCATTTTTCCTTCCTTTATGTCAAAAGATGACATAGGCCTAGTTTGGTTAGTTGGAGAAATTTTGAGGTAGTGAGCATAGGTTTGAGCTTTTAATTTCTCATTCCTTGCTTTAACTTATTTGTATTTTCCTTTAATGTCTTGGCTCTATTCAGAGAAATCTCTGAAATAAGACACCTTTGTGCTTTGTTGTATTTCCAATGCTTGTATATGTGAGGCGGATGGTGTACCACCTGCTGGGATAGTCTGCATACTGTCTGTCTTTTCTGCCACTGTGTTGCCTGTGGTCTCCTCGGTATATTCTTCTTCTGTGTAGGGGTTTAACCTTTTTGTTTTAGCAAAAGTTTGATCAATAGGCTTGCTAGAAGGAGTGGCCTCTTCCCTATCTCTTTTAAGATTTCTTTCCTCATTGAGGGAGTCTGCAACAGAGGAGGGTTGCTCGTGATTTGCTGAGGTTGAGCCAGCTCCTTTGAGATTTTGGGCTTCTCAGATTCTTCTTGTTGTTCTGAAGCTTCTGCCAATTCAGAGGTTCCTTGTTGCTCTGATGGTTGTGTACTAGGTTTCTGTGACTACTTTCTTGATGAAGTTTCTCCAAACACTTGTACAAATGAATCCTCATCAAACCTTCTTTCTGAGTCCACCATTACATTGTTAACTTCAACTTGTGTGCTATCTTGATCTATTAGAATTCCTTCCACTCGTTTTGATTGATTGGCACATTGTTCAATTTCTGGGATCCTATGGTCGATATAAGGAAATAATTTATGTTTCTTCCTCCTGCTACAAATGAATCTGTGAGGGTCATAGGCCCAGATGAAAATCTTTTTCAATTTTCAATCTCTGGAGGATTTCATCTGCATCCTTTCCAGCTTCTTTATTATTGCAAATAAATGGGCTTAGGTGATCCTTTATTCTCAGCTAGGCCTTCTTGTTGGTCTTGATAAAGTGAATCTCATCAGAATTTATCATTTTCCTATAGTACTCTAGAGAAAATAATTGCATGGGAAATATTTAGGTAATCTATAAGGAGGCAACTCACACCCATAAATTCTGATATCGGTATGGGTTTGGTATAAATACCAATCCCCAACTTTGTATTGTTTGGAAATTTGGAGAACCCTCTTAATGTTTTCACTAATTCTAGGAGGGGGACTTCCTATCAACATTGTAGTCATAGGATGTACAAATTGGTCAATACAATTTATAAGTGGATAGGGAGAAGAATAAGACCTGTGGAAAAGAGAAGTCTAGAAGATGACAGATCTAGAATTCCTTCTGGTATCAAGCTTTTGTATAGAGAAGGGAAACCTATGAGTCTGATAGAAAAGAAACAAATGATATAGGACTGATGAATACTTCAACACCCTCTCATTTTCAAGTCTCATAAACTGATCATGCATTTTATCTGCGATGAATTTGGCATAATCAAAATTGATTGTAGGAGGTTGACCGGGGGTAAAAATAGACATACCAACTAAAGTAGTCTCATCTTCATATTCATTAGTGGTAGAACCCAAAATGCTTGATAGCATTGTTGTGATGTCTCTACCAAGATCAAAAAATAAGGTTGACATGTAAGGAGGGGGGTCCTTTGGCATGTGTTTTTCTTCAGAAATGAAGGTCTAGAGGATTTGGGTACTTCTAGAACTAGACAGCTTGGAGAATCTTTCAAGAAAATCAACAATGAACATGGGGGTTAGGTCTTGACTAGGCTGCAATTGTAACATCTCCTTTATGGACTCATCTGTAATGGTGAAAAGGGTTTTCTGGTCTAGGGACATTACAACTTTCGTAATAGGGTCATAGCTTGCATGACAGTAATGAATAATTTCTGGAAAGACATGAATACTCAGGAACTGATACTTGGGTAGGTTCGATTCCTAGAGACCTATCCTATCTACATGGTTGAAGTAGATATCCCGGTATTTGCAATGCAATTTCAAAGGGGTTTCGTCAAAGGTGAGGAATTTTATCTGGGAATCTTTGTCAGCCAGAGCAAGAAGTTCTAAATTTCTATGGGGAGTAGTAACTAGCATGACATTTAAGGCAACTAGAACATCCATCCTCGGTTCTTGCAGATTTCAAGGACAAGGGTAGGGAATTTAAGGAATTATGAAGAACTCGGTCATTTCAGGGAGTCTTTAGACTGTCAAACATCTTACTTTCACTAAAATACTTGGTTTTTATAGTAATTTAGTATAGGTTCAATACGAAAATGGGGTTTCTCAGTAAAACGAGTAAATACCTAGTGATGGTTGCATGAAGGGAGAAATGACTCTGGTGCGCTGTTTGCACGGACCGCATGGGTCTGCAATGGTAATATGGAGTTCACTAGATTCTAAAGGTTGATAGTTGGAAGTAGGATAACAGCTTGAACGTACTCTGAGTGTGCATGGAGAATAGAAGATCCTTTTCTAGGTAAAATAAAAATAATGAGTATTTTTGGGTTTGTTGGAAAAGTCAATGTTTTTGGTGTGTATAATGGAAATGTGACAGTTGCCGCTGGAAAGTGACAGTCTGCACCAACTGACAGAAATGATGTTTTGCCATTTAGCGAATGTGGTAAGCGTAGGTAGTAAGCAAAATTTATCACACTAATGAGGGTATGGTGGTATTGGGAGAGGTCTGCTCGATGCCATTCATCGGGTGACACGTAGCGGTGGGATAAATAGTAAAACCACTCACATTAGGTGGGTAAAGGTTGGCATCAGAGGCCGCCCAATATGAGTGTCAGTTGTTAGATCTAAATGGGGTAGACCGTACGGTGGTTGGGAAGGGGACTTGATTGTGATTTAATGGAGGGGCCCGACGGGATAGTAACTATGGATTAGGGAGATTAATGATGTCAGGGTCGATGTGATTGGAGGAAGCTTCTTAATTAATCACATATTAATTAATTAATTCCTTTTTAATGCAACGAAGGGTTGTAGGTCTTAATTGATCACAGATAGGCTAATTATTTATTGATCAATTAATTCATATAATTATTTCTTTATTGGGGTTTATATTTCAAACCGGGGTGGGATATTAACAGAAGGGATTTTAATAATACATATGGGGACCAGGCATATTTTCTGGGAGTTAACTATAATAAATTAATGTTAATATGAAATGAAAACGGAAATAAGAACGCGCTAATTAAAATGCTTCAAAATATATTCACATTTTCGCATTTAAACATTATAACTTAGGCTTAGGTGCATTATGTCGGTTTTTTCTGTGAAAAGGGGTTTTGTATGGGAATAATTACTTTTCCCAAGCAAATAGTGATTTTACTTTGGGAAAAGGGGGTTTGAGGGAAGATGAATGAATTATGGAGCGGGTGAATGTTGATGAGGTGGTTTTAACACTTGGAACCTGTAATTCGTTTGGGCCAAGGGTCCGGTCCCTCCAAAAGTTAGATAAATGCTTCAAGCCCCTTTGAATTAAGGTTTTAGGTGCTTTTATTGTTATTTGTGGGAAATTAGTGATATTAGGGGTAGAAGGAATGAGGAAATTAATAACCTGACTTTGTAAATGCCTCATTGTTATCCATATTTTTAAAGTATTATGATGATGGAAGTAAATGATATGAGTTTCAACTAATCATTCATCATACATCATTCTGTGACCATTCATCTACTTACCCACCTGCACACCCTACCATTTTTTCTACATTTTATTAGGGCACACTTAAGCTGGAAAGCCCTTATGAAACATTTTCTTTCTTTTACAATGGAAATCTGTCTAAGTCTATCCTTATTACATCCAAGGGCTCAGATTAAATAGTTCATCTCCTTTTATTCACTGTACCTATCTACTTATCTGCCAATATTAGATAGTTTGGTCAGATTTTATTCTCTATCTATAGGCATAGAAATTGAAAACATGAAATAGTCAAGTTTACACTATTTGACTAACATGGATTGTGGCATAAGTACCAAATTGCACACAATCATTATATATAAAAAATAAAATAGCAGTGGCATTTTGACTTGCACACTTTCATGGTCTTTCCTTTTTCTTTCGGGTTCACTTTCCCTCTTTTTGACCTTTGTCATTCTTTTTTTGTCCTTTGATTTTTCTTTTAGGACATACCCACTTTACATTTTTTATTTTTTTTATTTTTTACAAATATGGAAAACATTTGCAGAAGCAAAGGTATGTACATATTTTGGAGATAACTAAGTCAATCATAAATTATGACACATATTGGTATAAGAAAATAATAATGGCTCCACTGGGGGATGGCTTTCCCTGGTGGAAAGTCAAGAAATGTAGACCAATGGCCTTCTGAGAGATTGTGATTTTACTCTCTAATTTCCTTTGATTCTGCTGCTTTATTGATATCTATGATAGTGATAATATTCGAAGCTTAGGGCCTTCTCTTCGAGCTTTAACTCCACAACTTAACCATCCAATCAACACTTGAACATTTTGGAGGATATATTATGTACAACTGAAATTGATAAAATTAGTAACTTGGATCAATGTAGTGCTTCAACATTTGACCATTGACTCGTCCTCCTTCTAACTCTGCACCATTTAACTCTTTGAGAAAATAAGAATCATTCCCTCTAAAGGCATATATCATGTATGGACCTTTCCACAGGAAGTCAAACTTCCTATGTTTTGGTTTGTCGACCCTTCTGGAGTCCCACTTGAAAACTTTGTCACCAAGATAGAAGTCTTCTGCGTTGGTTCTTTTATAAAAAAAATTCTTAAGTTTTTCTTGTAGTGCTTGGGCTCTAATGTATACTTCCTCCCTGGTTTGATGCAAATGAATGGTCTGATTGATTCTCCTCTGAATATCATTTGGCTCGACTTGGGATTCCTACAGTAGTTTCATTACTGCTATTCCTAATGATGAAGGGAAATCTGCTTCCATTCCATAGACTAACTGATAGGGACTCGTACCAATGGATTTCTCAGTTGTAAGCCTGTCTGCCCACAAAGCATTTATCAGTTTCTTGTTCCATGTTTTCTTATTGTCTTCCAACAATTTTTTAATAATATTCACTAAGCTTTTGTTGGAGGATTTTGTAAGTCCATTTCCTTGGGGATAAGAGGTTGTAGAGTGACCAAGGGTTATATGGTATTTATGGTAGAAATCAATCATCCTTTTTTATTTAAATGCTTCATCATTGTTTGTGATAATTTTGTCTGGACTGCCAAATCTAGATAGAATATTGGCCTCTAGAAAATCTATGATGATAGTATCAGTGGCTTATCTAGAGGGAATGGCTTCTATCCACTTTTTAAATTAATTTGTGGTAGTCATTATCCATCTATGTTGAGTAGAAGAGGCGGGGTGAATTTCGCCAATGAAGTCTAGACCCCATTATTGAAATGGTTTTTCAGTAGAAATGGGTTTCAAAGGTAAAGGCAAAAGATTTCTTTTTCCTTTAAAGACCTGACACTTGTGGCAGGATGTTACAAGCTTTTTTACATCAGAAAACAAGGTTGGCCAATGAAATCCAGATCCTAGGATTTTATCAACTGTTGTCTTCTAGTAGAGGTGTCCTCCACAATCACCTACATGAAATTCTTGTAGTACTTTGTTCGATTCTTCCTTAAACAATTTAACAAAATGCCTTCATGATTTTTCCAAAATAAAGTATTATCCATTATGTAAAATTTCAAAGGTTTCATTTTCAAGAACCTACTTTTAGTTCTGGACAACCCTCAAGGAGCTTGTAAATTTTGTAGAATGTATATTATATCAGCATATCAAGGTGAGTCTAAAAAGGCTTGGCTTATCTATGGAGTCGCCATCTCCTCTTCATTATCTAGTCCTCGAATAAAATTTATACCTAGGGCTTCACAATTGGTTTCAGCCATAAGTTTAGCCAGCCCTTGGCCTTTGATTAATTTTGTAGGTTTAATCTCTATGTCATACTCTAATACGATAGCTATCTACTTTCCCCTCTTTCCATCAATTCCAATCTGCGTTAGAATGTCTTTGACTACAACATTGGGAACATAAGATATAATGTGAGAATACAAGATATATACTTTGAAATCTTTGATTGCTTGTACCAAAGTAAAAGCTTGTTTTTCCATTATGTTATACTTTAAGGATGAATCACTTAGAGCTTTACTAAACAAGGCTATTGGTTGTTTGAATCCCTAATCATTCTTTTGTAGTAAAACTACAATAATACTATGTTTAGATGCAAAAGAAAAAATGACAAATTCTCTGTCAAACATTGGACTTATGAGAACTGGTGTTTGAGTCAAGGCTAGTTTTATATCTTCGAATGATTTTTTAGCCTCTACTATCCATTTAATAGTTGAATCTTTCTTCAACATGTTATTTAATAGTCTAATCAATTCAGCTACGTTCGAGATGAATATTCTTAAAAAAATTATTTTTCCTAAAAATGCCTAAAGTTCTTTAATGTTCCTAGGGTGAGCTATTTGCAAAATAGTCTCAATCCTGGTTGGATCAATCCAAATTCCATCTTTGGAGATAATGTGGCCTAATGGTTTTCCTTCTTCCAAACCAAATAAAGAACTTTTAGGATTTAGCGAGATGCCATATTTCCTACACTTAATAAAGACCTGCCTAAGATGATCCAAATGCTATTGATCTTGTTATCACAAAACCAGTACTGATGGCTGCTAATCAGTAAGACCTTATGTAATTGTTTCAGACCAGACTTTTAGCTAGGGATTAGCCTCCCTAACCTGAGAGGGCTCTCTCAAAAATAAGCTATTGATTTATCTTTAAGCACAAAGAGGGCTAACTCTTGAAATGAAAATTTATTAAACTTGCTGGTTGGACAGACTGCATAACATTTCTTCCATTGGGCTCATGGAGTCAAACATCTTTTAGTAAACTATTAACTGTTCATTCATAGAAGCCAAGGCATGTAATGTTTAAACATTCAAGACATTCATCAAATAACCATCAACTGATAAGTACACACAGGAAGTCTGAGCACTAGGTGAATTCAGAGTGATTGTGTACCTAAGGAGCTGTAAAACATGAAGGACAAGAACCTCAACTTACAAGTATACACAGGAAGTCTGAGCACTAGGTGAATTCAGAGTGATTGCATACTCATAAAGCTGCAAAACTTACATTTGGTAAGACAAAACCACCAACATCTTGAGCATTTTAACACATTATGAATCTTGGGAAGAATAAAACAGTCTTTCTATTACTGTAAAAAGCTTTACACATAAACCAATAAAAACTCTGTCTTTTGCATAAGTATCCAACCCTCTTTACATCAGAGTTTTTCCTATATATAAGAAAACAAAGTTAGACTACCTTGAGTCTCCTCCTCCAGCATGAGGGGAGCTCGATATCCTATCATTAATTACCTTATCTATATCTAAACAAACTTATTAAATACAAAGGTATTGTGCTGTAAATACACAGAGTCCTAATCATATTGAAACTCTAATTCTATCTCCTCTTGTGCATGATTCCTTCTCGAGCTTTGACACCTGTATCCTTTCTATAGTGGCTGAGAAGGCATGGGATGAACAATTAATGTTCCATGTTTGCTTTGGATGCTGAAGACTTTGATCCGCTCCCTGTTGGCTGAAAATATCCCTAAACTTTCGGTTTTGGTTCCCCATCACCGAGTATGCAGCAATAGGTACTTTAAGTCTTTGATAACCCAAGAATATATAACGCTGCCATGTTGCTGATGTGGTGTAGGCTGGATTGACAGACAAGTGTCTCTCTTTCAAAAAATCCCGCTCATAATAACAAACTGCTCTGTCTGCGTTAAAAAACATCATCTACAGCAGTTTCGTAGCGTGCTACGAAACTGCTGTTTTATTTAAAACAGCTTGCCTTTTGTCCCGAGATCTTTTATAATTAATCACCCTCTGCAAGCAGCTCCTTACGAGTGAGACCATACAAATGGGAAAGATGTGACTTAACCATGATTGGAAGTCTTCCAACTAGCAATTTTAGCATCTACTTCTTCTTCAACACCCAACAATTCTATAATGCCTGTTTCCATAAGATATTTGAAAAGCTTGCAGCTTTTCTTAGATTTCTCAAGATGTTGTTTAGATATGCAGAGCCTTTTGATTTTTAACAATAAAAAGAGGCTTCATAAGCCTTCCAGAATCTGAGAAAATCTGAATCTCATTTTGTCTGTCATCCTACCACTTGGCAATACAGCACTTCGACCGTGCTGAACAGGAGATTTCAACACATTGTCTACCTGTAGTGGAATAGTTCTCAAGCCTTCAGAAGCACAGGAAATAATAATGACAAAATTTTAATCACTTGGAATATAACTCAAACACATTATGTTGGTTCATGTAATGACTGTGAGTTTTTCACTTCCAGTATACTCCTTAAGCTTTGATATTGACAAAGCAACATCAATTAAAGGTTTCAATGCTGTTTGTGCATCCAGTTCATGTTTAGAAACATCTGGCTCATATTGTTCCACATAAAGTCTAATTGTCCCGCCAGCTGATCTACACTATACATAATAGTTACCAACTCCTTAGCATGCGTTAAGTTGGGGTTTGGATGTCCATTCCCAAAATCCTCTAAAGGAATTCCATTGGATATAGAATCTGCATTTGCTCCAAGTTGATCCACAAAGATAGGCTTGGCATAGGCACCAGTTATGGCATGCATAGCATCAAATTTGAACCTGAAATCTGGCCGTGTTATGAAGGTCTTTATAAGTTCAGAATCAAAGACACTCTGTAGTAGCTCCCTATAATCAGAAACAGGATCAACAACTTATACAGTAAAACTGCCGAAGTTGGTAACTCCCAATCTAGATACATCCACATCTGAAATGTTTGCCAAGGTTGTGTTTTGAGAGAAGGAAAAGAGAACCAGATAATAGTAACATTGAGCCTGAGAAGCATAGCAAGTCTAGACCAGAGTTAATCGAAACTTTTTTACTCTTTTCAAACATTCCCACCAGAAGTACCATTACTATGACATGGCCCAGCTTCGTTTTTAGTTCATCAAGAGATTGTATCTCCAACCACTTTGGTTGTTCCTGAAGTCTGAAAAGGCCAAATAGGTTTGAACCACATACTGTGGCCCTTGAAGTCTGTTGAGTAGAATTTCTATCTGGGATTTCAAGACTATTTACAAAAAATTCATACAAACCATTCCAAAGATAAGCATGACCGTGCCCATTAGATATACATCAACAGCTTCTACAAGCAGCAAAATTAATTTCCCATATCCATGATGATAAATGTATAACTGAAAGTACTCCTTGAAGTAATCAAGCACAACGCACATCCCTCAAGGCAGCATAGCATTGAGCCTGCGAGTGAACCTTAAAATTCTCGTGCCTCGATCCACTATTTACAAATCCCTGGTATGTACCGCTAATAAAGTAAAAGGGGCCAGAATGGCGAAGCTTGATGACTGTATTGCCATCATCATAATATGCTATAGGATTCGAAGTATTGCAGCTTTCATAAGCTGCCTGTGTCACAAGAAGCACTGAATCCTCCTGCTTCTTGTACTTGAAATAGAGATCATCATCAACATGAAACCTATTTCGTTGAGCCCACTGATTATAGGTTTCGGTTTCATTTCCAGTAGGCACAATCCAGCCTCTAGGGCCCCAAACTCTGAACTGATATGATGCCAAGCACATCTGCACACATATTGCAAAACAGAATGCCAACCATATGTGCAGGGATTTCATATTAGAACTCATTTCTAACTCGATGAGAAACCTCGGTTGGATTTCTGACAAGAAAATCAAGGAAAAAGAGAAGTGGATAGCAGAGCAAGCTCTCTGAAACTGAAAGAATGGAGCAAACAACCATGTCATCACCAATCGACAGGAGACATCATTTGGGCATATCCTTGGAAGTATCCACTCGTATTGACGCTAAAAATTAGAACGACTCTTTCTGAATTATGGAAAGCTTCCTTTAAAATGGGCTCGTTCATCACTTGAGTTGCCCAAATTCCCTTTTCAATTGACATTTGTATATTACGATGGTTCAGACTCTTAATTATGAAGTATCTTGTTGAATGCAACCTTCCCTCTGCTGAAGAAGCGCCATTGATCACTATGTTATTAGATAAATGCTTGACTCTCCATTGATTAATTCTTTGGGGATGTTCGCGACATTTCCTATGGTTTGCACTTCCATATGTAGAAGATCTTCCTCGGGCAGATAATCAATGCGATGCCTTGAATTCCTACCAGCTCAAGATCGCTCTTTATTTACATCTGTTCCTGAATTCAACAACCCAACGATATTCTTTTGGAGCAGATTGCAACAACTGTAGCTTCTTTTTACCTTTTCTCTTAGGGTCGGTTTAATTTAATTTCCACCGTTTTGCCATCAAGGACGTGCTTGTCATCTATAACCTTATCCACGACAGACGTGGCAGCATAAGTCACAAACCCAAATCCCCGAGGCTGGCCCTTCCATAAAGATAAGCAAGCTGGATCTTTTTCGAGATTAAGAAGTTCAAATGACAAATATGATGACTGTATAAAAACTCGAGCAAATCCCAATTTCGTAGGGCGCTACGAAATCACTTGAAGCATGTTGCGCTCCGAAACTGTTAAAAGAGGATTCATGCGCTGCAAAAACACCTTGTCCTTAAGCTAGGCTAAACAATTTTTGGCAATAGAATTTTCAAGGATAACAGTGGCTCCACTTGGGATAGTGTGCCCTTGTGGTACACTAAGAACTCGCAGGTCCAGTGCCTTATCCACTTATCACAAACAGGAATTTGCTTGACAAGCATGACTATAGGAGAAAGAAAACTACTTCTACTGAAAAATGCTCAGTTGACCTTGAGCTTATTTGCATTTACCTATACCTACCTACCCTAACAATTTCAACTTCCTTCTGCTCAATCAATATGAAATTTCCAATGTAGCCAATCATTTATCTTATCTGACATTTGAGTCCTTTGGTTGCATCGGAGTTCAGAGCTACAATGATATTGCGATGACCGCTGCCACTGGAATTGTCTCTGGTCTTTATAAGTAAACTGAAAAACTGGAGTGAAAAATTCTTACATGTAATCAGCTATAGGATCCCAGAGTACACGATCAGTTTGACTTCTCTTGTAACTTTCTGACTGTGCAAACTGATCTTCAACAATAGCATTCAGTTCCTCAAATGTGAAAGAGAAAGGAAGCAACATTCTTTCCTTGTGCTCTGTCACAGAAAGCTTCTGAAAATAATGATCATGATTATGAAAACTATATGCCTGAATTTGACCTTCTAGACCTTCAATATCTTTCTCAATGTCCTTAGCAACTTCATCCAAAAATTTCATCTTGTCTTCTTGAACTAAGAATCGCAGCTTCTGGGTCCTTCATAACTCCAGTGGAATCACCATGAATGTATGAACTTTGAATTCTTCAACAATGGAGTCGCCAAGGTAGATTTGCAGCCTCAAAAATTCTCCTGAGCTCCTGCTACCTTCAGAAGTTCAGCTCTTTGATTTTGGGAATGAGTAATCATCAGACTCCCGGCAGACGCACCAAAATGTTGTCACAAAACCATTACTAAGGGCTGCTA